>PTEX01000103.1:2262090-2349250 GCA_003342815.1 Eudromia elegans
GCCGCCGCCGGGAGCCGAGGCCGGGAGCGCGGCGAGCCCTGCGCGTCCGCGTGCCCCGCGCACACACATTTCGGTGTGAATTATTTATAAATGGGGTTTGGTTTTTTGAAATTCTTAAGTCCCTTCTTCCCCCCCTTTATTTATACATTTTTTTTTTTTTTTGTGGACGCCTGGAAAGGTCTGTTTCTTTTTCAAGCCAGGCTTGACGCTGCTCAGGGGTATGTCCTGCACTTTGTGTAACACACACGTATCCGCCTTGTCCGTGCGTCCGCTGCTCTCTTCTTCTCCCTCCTGTTTAATATGGAGCAATTTTCCGGCGGCTCGGTGACTCCCTCCGTAGGGTCACACCGAGTTCGAGCCTCGCTGGAGGTGCAGGAATCCTGCRACGGGGGAAATCGGAGAATAGAGAGGACGGGGTCAAGTTGGCTGCTCAGAGGCCAAAACTCCCACAGCTGCCTTGAAAAATAGATATGTAATATTTGGCTTTCTTCGCCGTATTGCAAAGCGCAGCCTCCCCTCGCAGGTATTTGCTTTACAGCTTAAAGCCTTCTCTTCTTTTTGCCTCCCCCCACCCCCTTCCCTATTTAAGGGCAAAAGGAGAAAAAAAAATGGAAAATAAAAGGAAAAGAAATTGGAGGGGGAGAAGGGGAAAAAAAATAAAACCCATTGAGTTTAGGCAAATAAGGTTTGGTCTCCGTATCCTATTACAAAGCACTTTGAATATGCAAGACATCACACAAGACCAGTTATTCCAGTTACGACAAACTTAAAAAGAGAGAAAAGAGAGGCATGTTTAGATGGCAATTTGTTAGAGCAAGATTTGTATTTAAAACTCTCTCTTAATTTTTTTTTCCAGCCTTGCGTTGCACCCAGGCTGTTTCTCTTGCCCCGCTTTATTATGATTATGATTATTATTATTAAAATCTTGCAGTTGCGCTCAGGAAGACCGCTGCGAGCAACGCGTTTGCTGTATTTTTGTTCCCGTATCTCGGAGGAGCGTTGGCAGGGATTCTGTGGTTTGCAGTTACACAATATGTTATCATGTTTTTAATCACTAAATCATTGCCGTGGTTATAGATTTACAGTCGCAGGGTATTACGGCGCGGCGGAGGCTCCGAGCGGCGGACGCGCTGCCCAACTTT
The DNA here is from genome assembly GCA_003342815.1 of Eudromia elegans. Taxonomy (NCBI): domain Eukaryota; kingdom Metazoa; phylum Chordata; class Aves; order Tinamiformes; family Tinamidae; genus Eudromia; species Eudromia elegans. The sequence goes on from PTEX01000103.1 coordinate 2,263,233, forward strand.
GGCGGGGGGACCTTTCCCCGCCGAGGAGGCCGGAGTCTGCGCTGCGGCCGCTTCAGGAAAGTTTGCTGAGCTCCCCGCCGGCGGTGGCTCCGCAACGCTGTCACKGGGCCGGGGCCGCCACCTGTGCCGGGGCGGCTGCTCCGCGTCCCCGCCGCGATGCCGCGGAGCCCCCGGCCGCCTAAAGGATCCTGCGCGAGGAGCCGGCGGGAAGGCCGGAGCCTTCGGGAATGCCGCCACTCTGGGCAGTGCTGGCCGCGACTCTCGGCCGCCGGGTCCTCGCTCCACTGCGGCCTCTGCCCGGGAACAAAAGCAAACAAAAGAGCCAGAACAGGGAGAAACTCGGCCGCGGGGCTGGCCTGGCTGCATTGTTTTTCCCCTAGCTTTTCCTCCTCTTTCTGAACGCCGCCGTGCCACAGGAGCGGCCCTGGGAAGTTTGCTCCGGCCTCCGTGCCGCGGTGGTGACAGGCGGCCGGACGCGGATGCCGGCGGCCCCGTCCCCCCCGGCGCTGCCTTTTGTTCCCGGCCGYTGGAGCCGCACAGAGGCAGCGCCGGGAGCCCCCAGCACCTCGGGCGGCCTCCTGGGGCCCGGCACTTCCCACTGTTGTGGCCGCGCTCCCTGGCACGGTACGGCACCGCGACGCCGAGCCCTGGGCCTGCAGCATCACCGGCATCGCTGGGGGCGCGCAGGGATGTGGTCGTCTCCCTACAAGCACCTTCTGCACGTTTCCTATGTAGTAATAGATATAATAATAATGATAATAACAGTAATAGTGAAGTGCTGTGCGTAGAGCTGGGCCGCGCACGGCGGGGTTCGTGTCGGCTTTGCCGCGTGATGGCAGCGCGGGACCCGCGGGGTAGSGGCGCTGGGCGCCCGTCTCCCTCCCTCTGCGGTGCCCTGTGTGTGTCCTGGCCTAGCGGCTGCGGTGAAACCTAAAGGTGCTTATGCACTGGAGGGATGAGCGTGTTTGAGACAGGCCGGTGCAGACTGCCCTGGCGCGCGGTGGCGTCGTGGCGAGGGCCGCGCTCTTTGTCTCCCCGGCGTTGGGCAATCCCGGGCCCAGTGGCCCCACGGGAGGTGCAGGCCGTGCGCGGCGGGAGCGGCTCTCCAGGGAGCCCTGCGCTCCAGCGCTGCGGCCCAGCCGCTCCTTCCCCGCCTCCCGTCCCTGCCACTGCGAAGCGGGGCTGGGATTTTAACGCGCGGCCGCGATGGAGCCRCCGCCACACCGGGAGAATGGGAATCAAAACATCTGTGCCCGGGCGCAGCAGCCTCTAATGGTTTTGACGGAGCTGTTGTGGTCTGTTGTCTGGAAAATCTGCATTCTGCGTCGTGCCCGAGGGGGGCCGCGGCACCGCAGACYGTAACGCGCCTAAATATAACCGCGGCGGCACGCTGGGGTGAGGCGAGGGCAGGAGCAGCCGCCAGGCCCGCCTCCCGCGCCGCCACGCAGRCCGGGGCTGCCGGGGCGCCCACCCCAGCTGCCTCAGTAGAAATGAATGCAGGGAGGGGTGGCCAGAGCTCCCCTTGCTGCCCGGCTCCGGGATGCGGCAGCGCGGCCATCGTGCCGGGCTGCGTGGCGGCAGCGCCCGCCGCCCCTGCGGCAGGTGCCCCATGCCGGGAGAGCACGGCGCCCGGCCCTCGCCAGGGCGGTTCTCCCTCGTTTCCCCTGTGTTCACCCCACTCCTGGCTTGTTCCTTCGTGTCTCCTTAGCAGAGTACGGGGCCAGTTGAGAATCATGGCTGGGGCTGTCCTCGCGGCGTTGTCCTTGCCGTGGCTGCGGGTTGATGATGGGCTGTGCTGCGTGCGAGCAGAGCGTGTTGCGAAGCACCGCGGCTCCGTGTCCCTGGCACGCGGCTCCGTGTCCCTGGCACGCAGTTCCGTGTCCCCGGCGCTCTGGGCGGTGCGGCTGTGCTCCTGGGCAGGCCGGGGCGTGCACCCTGCGGTGCTCCAGCTCCTGTGTCCATGGGGAAGCGCCGCGCCAGCCGAGGTGCCACTGCAGGAGGTGACGCCTTGAGCGGCCCTGGCACAAGGTTTTCCTGCTCTGCCCCCAGCAGCCACGTTCCTGCTGCAAGGCCTGGGCACCGGCGTGCGTGTCGTGTCAGCAGGGATGTGCAGGCCACAGGGACACCCTGTCCCCAGGCAGGGCAGCCGCSCGGAGGGCCCCACCAGGCCTCGCTCGGGCTCCCGGGCAGCTGCCTTTCCCCCAGCAGGATTCCCATCCCAGGGGTGCCTGTGGGTTTCCCCGGCCTCGCCGCTTGTCACTCGTGGCCTTCCCTCGCACAGGGAGGTGGTGGCCGAGCCCCAGCGCGAGGGGCTGTGGCCGGACAGGGAGTTGGGGTGATGCCGGAGACACGCGGTGTTCCCTGCACCGAGCGGCCCGGAGGCCTCGGGCAGCCCTCGGCACAGGCGCGAGGTGCGGAGTGTCAGCCTGGCCGTGGCCCCGCTCGGACGGCACAGCCGCTGCCCGCCGCGCTGCCGCGGTGCCCCAGCGAGCCCGCCTGCGCCGGCAGAACTGTAGATGTCAGGCTTTGCACAGGAAGGGAGCGGAGCGGGCGGCGGGGCCGGCGCGCGGCCTGTGCTGCCGGGCCGCCAGTGCCGCGTCCGCCTCCAGCTTTGTGGCTGCGCAGCCCGCGGGCCCCGCGGCCTCCCCGCCGCGGCGGGGGCAGGCGAGGGAGCCGCCCCCACCTCCCGCTCGCCGCCTGCCACGGCGCTCTCGGCCCCGCCAAAGGGGATCCTGGCCTCTCCCCGGGAGGCAGCCGGGCGGCCTCCCGGCCCTGGCTCCTCAGGGGCCTTTGGCCGCCTGCGCCTGGGCTCTGCCCTTTCAATCGTCTCTCGGTGATTTTGCCCCTTCCAGCSCAGCCTCTGTCCTTCTTGGGCCCTTCCTCTCGCTCTTCCTCGCCCTCCGTGCAGACGGTTAAAGGCGGCTCGGCACTGTGAGCTTGTTTGGAAGTCGAGAGCTCCGCTCCAGTCGTGACGCTGGCTTTGGGCAAGGCACCAAGTGTTTGCCTCAGCTGGAGTGCGCTGGGATAACGCTCGGTTCACATGCCGAGACTGCAAGCAAGGGCTAATTATGAAAGCACATAATGCGTCTGAAATTCCAGCAGCCTTGTTACATCCTTACGGTTTGTTCTTCRCTACTTTCGCCGCTGTTTTTTCCTCTTTCCGGATAATTCCAAAGTCGTTACGGTTTTGCTGCTGCCTTCCTGCTGATGCCGCAATGTCCTCATGCCGGGCGGGAGCCTGGGACTGCGGCGCTCCGGCCGTGCTGGTGCCGGAGACCTGCGGAGAAGGACGCGCTGCCACCTCCGCCCCCTCGTGCGCAGGGAAGCGCTGCCGCTTGAGGCCTGCCTTGTTCTCCGGGCGGTTTCCACGTGGTGGGGGCTGGCCTCTTGGAGCAGGAGGAAGACCAGCTAAGGTAATAAATCCATGTGTGGTTTGTGATGGTGACGTGGTGGCTCTGGATCAGGCCAAAAGGTGTCTAGGCCTTGTGGAGCTGCTGGGCCTCGGGCGGTGACCGTAGTCCCGGGCTGCGCGGGAGGGCTCGGCTGCCCTGGGCCTGCTTTCCCACGTCCTGGTGGTCGCGTTTCCCCTGGCACTTGTTGCGGGCCTCGTCTGTGGGACTGTGAGGAGCAGAGAGCTGGTTTTCCTGGCCTTTATTTGCGTGGAGGAGGAAGGGTGAATCTCTTACCTGGGCTAGGTTTTCCGTTGGCTCGCACTTGGGTATTYGGTGCTGTCTCCATTGAGAGATGGGGAAAAAAGGGCAAGTGCAGAGGGAGGTGGGAAGCAGGAGCCTGCCCGGCCACGCTGAAGCCCAGCCTGGAAGTAACGGCAGAGCTCCATGGTCAGGGCGAGGKGGGAAGCCCCTGCTCCAGTACTGTGGAAGCAGCAGGGAGGTGGGCTTGTATTTTTCATAACATACTTTGATCTTTGCTGGTTTTGCCGCTTCCCAGAGCATGATGCGGTGGCTCAGGGGAGGCCTGTCCGTGTGCCTCGGTCTTAGAGCTCCAAGTCAAAGCAGACTGGCGTTCCTCAAGTCCTTCCTGTTCCCTGCAATGAGTTTCTGCTGGTGTYTGTAGTGCCCCTCATGCCGTGCAGGGGGACGGGGAACTATGAGAGATGGTGCTGGGAGGAGAGCGTCAACCCCAGTGCTGGCTCCTTGGGCGTATGGAGCGTCTGCTGCCCCGTGACACGCGGTCGTTGGCGGAGGGGAGGCCGGAGGGAGCTGGTGTGGCCTGGCCGGCGGCGGCGAGGGGGGACAGAGCAGCCGGTGTGCCGTGTGCTGTGCCTCTGGCCGCCCCAGCGTCCTGCACCGCGGCTGGACGTGCGCTGCGTGCGCGCGGCCCCGCAGGGCGGGTAAACACGCTGCTCCCCGCTGCTATTTCAGAACCCCCTTTGGCCAATAGCAGTGTCTGTTGGAAGGAGGTGCCGTGTTTTTTTTCCTTTGGTTGTCTTATTTTAACCACCCTCCTTGCTGTTTCCTCTTTATTTTGACCGGACTGAAACTCTTGGAGGTTTGCATGAGATCCTGGAAATTCTTGAGGTGGGTCTGGTGCCAAAGCAGCCCTGCATGAAAAGCTCCCTTCATGACAGGCCTGCAGCAGTTTCACCTGAAACTGCACATGTTTAAGCAACTGAACACAATTTTGAAAGAGTCTGGGGAATTGCTCAAGCCCAGGCTGTGGAGGAAGGTTTAACTCTGTGCTGTGGAGCAAGAGCTGCCAGGGTCAGTGTAAAGGCAGGGATAATGTAACCAACCTTTTTGCACCTGAAATCTGCAAGCGGAGCCTGAGGTTATGGGCCTGGTTGTCAGCACAGCTCCTCTCCTAGGTCTCACGTGCTGTTGACATTGGAATTGGAAGTGTCTTAGCCAGCCATTTATCCATAGATACTACCGTGAAGAGTATCACTTTTCCTGTGGGTGGCTGAAGTGATGTGTAATTCTTGGAGTCAAGATTCCCTTCCTTTTCTTCTGAGTGGCTGCTGATTTGTGAAGCAGTGTCTGGTTCCTTCCGGCAGGAGCTGGATGCCAGCACTCTGGTTTGCCTTCTCTCYGTTGCTTCTTGCTGCCGCCTCTGAAGGTTGTGGTGGCGCTTAGTGAAGCTTTTGATGAGATTCTGCAGGAAACGCTGGCCATCCTCAGGAGATCGTGGATTATGCAGTTCCTCCGTCCCCAGTCTTCAGCACAGATACATGTGTCTGCCGTGTTCAGCCGYCTACCACAAGCATGTCTAGACCTCTCCTGGTGTACCAAGGGAGGGGCCCTGCAGTGACATTTCTGCTGAAGTGCTGCGGCCGAGAAGGACAACCCAAGTGGGTGTGCTGCCCCGGCAAGCGAGAGCGCAGGCGAACCACCTCCCTGTGCATCATGTGCTCTGGCACGTGCACGTGTTGCTGGGCACTCCAGAGCCCCGTGGAGGATTTGGGCCTCTGAGGCTGAGCAGGGCTGCAGTGGGAGGGGTGGCCACTGCTCACATGAAGCAATTGGCAAGTTCCCTAATTGCAGCCCCCGGAGGCAGACAGGGAAGTACCGGGGACAGGAACACGCTGGCCGAGCGAGATGCTGGGAGCAGGTTCTGTGCTGCCGAGTTCCCACTGGAACGTYGGGTTGGGTTCTGTTTTTCTGAGTTTTCTGTTGGTGGAGAGCTGTGATTTCTTGGACCTGTATTTCAGAAACACGATTAGGCTCAGTGGAGACAGAATTTCTGTTTTATTGCTGTTACCCAGCTGTTATGTGGTTGGAAACAGCTCAGCAGCCCAGTAACAGAGAAGCTTAGGCAGGTCCCTCTGTCGTGTTTGATCTTCAGACCCCAGACGCGGTACCAAAACGGTGTTTGGTTTGTGTGACGTGGATGCTCCCTGCAGGAAGGGGAGGCAGACAGCTGAGAATCACCCGCCTGATGGCAGGGGACAACCCTCTGCTTACAGTGGTGACAGGCCAGCGTGAGGGTCCCAGGGCAGGTCGAGCTTCAGGCGTCCCGTGTGTAACCACGTTCAGTCCGACCTGTGCCGTGAGGGCTCCGGGTAAAAGAGGAGCCCAAGTCCAGCAGTACCTGTCATTTGCAGAAGCAGAAGGTAGTGATAGAGGAGGTTTCTGCTGGGAGGAGCAGTGCCAGCGTAGCAGTAACAGGCAAAAAGCGGAGGCCCTGCTCCTTGTGTTTGATATTCTCACTGTGCTGTGAGGAGTTCTTTTTCTCAAGTTTCCGTCTTGCTTGCGTGAGTCTCTCGTRCAGCAGAGCAGAGGAAGAGAAACGCTCTTAACAAAAATAGAGCGTGTGCTTTCTTAAAATGGGATTGCTGTGGCATGTTTAGGGCTTGAAACTGTGTGACTTTGAAGTTGACTTCATTTCACGCTGGTGATATCCTTTCAACTGCCTTAAGTAAACAATGCAGCTCAGCTGTGAAAAGCGTCTCGAGAAARGCTCTGCTTGGCTTCTAATTCCAATTGTTTCAAAGATTTTCATAACAAATACTCCCCCTACCCGCAAACCTTTCYGTCTTAGAAAAGCCCACATTGATTTATTATCATTTTTGCAGAGGATTTACTTGCACATTAGGTTGTGCCGTGGACATTATTTTCAGGTCAAGGAGGGTTTATTTTGGTTGGGCTCAGCTGAATTGGAAGCAGTTGTAAGTGACACCAAACTGGCCGCTTTTACACCAAAGCGAGGGCGTCGGCGTGGGATTGGGCTGCGTAGGCGAAGCTGCCCGGGCACCTTCGTGTAGGGCTGCTGTAAAGAGAGGCACCGATTTGCTCGTTTCTCTTCTTGGGGACATTCATGCAGACCCTGGGCATCTCTGTTGTCCTCTTTTCTTTCTCTCCAGCCAGATTAACCCAGAAACTTTCCATCTTAGTTCAGATTGTGATAGTTTCAGCAGTTGAAAGCTCTTCACTCTTCTGTTTGGTGTTTTTGCAGTTATAAAACAAGTATTTGCTGCAGGATTTGAGGATAACTGGGTATAGTGGAGGGGATGTTCTGGACGGGGATGAGCTGGCCCAGCTCTGTTGCAGAGGAGCGGATCTCTGTGCACCATATCCCGTCTTCCGTTGGGTGATGCTGGATTTGTCCGTGTAGGGTGTTGTCCTAATTTACCTCCRTCGGTTGCTGTAACAATTCAGCTTTGTTGGTACACTGTTTCCSATCGCTTGGGCATGGGCTTCTAACAGCATCCTGGTGGAAGTGCCCGTTTACCCCAGTGTTAAGAACGGTTCCCTATATGAAGCGATCAGAATCTGATTGTTCCCACACATTGAGAATTTCTCAGTGGTTTAATCTTTGCAAGAAGTGGTTATCGAACAAAAAAACTTCATGTTCAGGTTGAGTTCAGTTCAACAGCAGCTTTCCAAGGTGGAAGTAAAAAGTAGATTCTCAGGCAAGGAGCAGTGTTTCCAGGTTATACATTAAAGGACATGAGAGAGAAATTACAACATTTGAAAAAGATAAAGAATTACCACAACTTCTGAATTGGTGGGGGGAGGAAACAAGTTTAGTAACTTTACTTTTTACGTGTTATTTGGTTATGCAGTTTTAGGGCAGTGTGGGTGGATGTTATCTGCTGTTCTCGGGCCTCGCTTTCTCGCTGGACGCTGTGAGCTGGGCTCGGTGCGCGGGGTCTCTCCATGCGGGCAGCCGTGCTCCATGCGCCGTGTCCCCCGCTTCCGAGCGCTCCCGATGGGAGGCCGGGGCAACGGCGGGAGCGCCCGGGCTCCGACTCCGCGGCCCCTGGCCGCTGCTGGAGCGGGCGGTGTTTGGAGCTTCAGCGACTTCGGGCTGAGGTTGAGTAGAAGTCGCTGTGGACRTCGTCCTGGGATCTTGCCAGGGAGAATTTCCTGTTTAAAATTAGAAAGTGGATTTTTTTTAAAGCCTTGATATAAACTAGCAATTGCTGGAGTTTTYCTCTAAATCCTAAGATGCCGGTCAGAGGGGAAAAACAAAAAACAAACCCAGCAGAATTGCATGGTTTGGGGTTTTGAGAGCGGAAGAGCAGCGAACATCTCGTAATCCTGAGCTCTTCTCCCTGGATAATGAGTAACTCGTTAGCAACAGGCGAGCGCAGGGAATCCCATCGTCTCCCTCCTCCTCCTCCGTGGAGCTGGTTGAAGGGCACTGCCAAACACACCTGCAGTCCCTGGTGACGCGGGAAGCGGTGCCAAAAATCCCGGCAGTGAGGAGGAGAACCCAAGAGGAAGGGCGACCTGGGAAAGGGAGCGCGTGCAGTTCTGGCTTTCAGAGGGGGAGCTTGGGGTGCCCAGCAGTAGCCCTGAGTCTTGGCCTGTGCCGGTTGTTTTTACTGTTTCTCCCATACCTGCTTTTGGGCATGTGCCTTTGATGCACCAGGCTAGGTGTGTTACTTGTTATTTACAACCTGTGGCTTCTGGGTTTGCCCTGGAGGAGGAACACTGGGATGAAGACTCCTGCTGGATTCTGTATCCTGGGGAGCCAAGCTTATAAATCTCTGTATTTGCCTAAACCCTCACCACTTGAGCGCGCGCTGCAGAGCGGGGCTGCGCAGCGGCACCGTGCAAGCGAGAGGCCCCGCGCGAGGCCGGGGGAGCGTGAGTGGGAGGCGCCCACCGCCCCGCGCGGTGCCGCTCGCTGTGCTGGGCGCAGCGCCCTGCTCCTCGCCCACAAGCGCCGCGCTGGGTTGTCTGTTGCCAGCTGTTGCTCTGCTGTTAAAAGGGCTGAATAAATCTTTTCTTTTTCTCCCCCCTTTCTTTCTCTCTCTGTTTTTTCTTTCTCTAATGGAAAGAAACTGCATCCCTGTAGGGCTCCTGTTGCTGCTGCCGTAGGAGTGTTGAGCGAGATAAGGACCCGTTTCCCGTCACCCTCCCCGGAGGAGCTGGCAGGCGGCCTCCAAGTGAGCAGCTCCGCTCAATGACCCGCCGAGTGCCGTCCAGGCCGGATTTGTGTATGCTAATGGGCCTGGCTTGTCCTAGCTTGTTTGTCATGATTTGTGGCTGCATTTATATGCAAATACTAACAACTTGCTGCTGAGTTAATTAGCGTTTTTTCTCTGCGCTTCCTGGAGCCTTAGCGGAAGGTCTTTATTCTGCCCACTTGGGTTGTCTGACCCATCCCACCCACGCGCGCCGGGCAGGGCGGGAGCYGCCGCGGGCTCCTTCCCCTTGAGGTCGCTGGCACTGCGGGCGTTTGCAGTGCCCACGGGAGAGCTCCGCTGCACGGGGGCTGCTGCCTCGCCCCTGGGGAGGCCCCCGCGTCGCCTGGCCTGGCTGTGCTGCACCCGCCTRGCCAGGGGCAGTGGGTGGCAGCAGCCTGGTGCCTCGCACTGCCCTCGCTCTGCTCTCCCTGCCGGGCCCTGCCCTGCYGCAGAGTCTTTTTCACAGTTACTGAGTCGGAACGGCCCTTTTCTCTCCCTCTCGAAGCCTTTGTTTTTGCACTGGGAGGTAGGGCCGGGCGGCTGCCTCTGCCTCATGGCACACGGTGCAGGGAGCACGAGCCTGGCTCTCCCCTTGTGCCCAGGGCTGAGAGTTAGTGGTTTGGGAGGCCTGGTTTTGTTTACTCGTTTTCGTGTCTTTTCTGATCCCTCTGCAAGTTCTCTGGGTCTCAAAAGGAATGTCAGAATTGGGGAACCTCCAGGCGTTCGGGAGGAAGCAGGTCGAAGTCTGAGACTAAGGCCCGGGAAGTCCCATTGGGGACGGGCAAGTCGCTGTCCCTAGATGGGCTCCTTGCCCCTGCCCAGCCTGCTAGTGCTTGGAGCATTGATGTTTTCTAATGTGTTTGAGCAGGAGGGAACTTGAGCTGGGATGGAGCAACTTCTGCTCACGTGCATCCGGTCACGGGAGTAGGCAGCTGCTGAGGAGGCTCTTGCCCTGTTTCTCAAGCATCACTTGTTCTGTATTTCCACCAGCACCTGATGGCGAGGGCATGGAACAGGGTTTGGTGGAGTGTTTTGTTGCTGTTCACTGCTCCAAAGTCCTCCTGAGTTGATGAAGCTCTTCTCACGCTCAGCAGTGTGTGTCAGTGTTTGGATTTTTGGCCTGGAAGTTGTGTCTTCCCCCTTTTCCTGCTTCTACTTTCTTGTTTCGCATCCTGCAAGATAAAAGGAGGTGGGCCTGGAGGCCTGTCCTGCAGGATAATATCCTGTGGGATAATGCGGATTTGGGGAATCCGAGGGGAGAAAAGGCAGTTCCTCGTGGCAGCCCGGCTGATCGGAGCCTCCAGAGGGGCGGTTGTTGCTGGGGGAGCAGCTCCCACCGCCCTCGTCACGGGTGCCTTGGAGCTCCTCCGCCGTGCCAGGTGGCTGCTGCTTTTCATAGCAGCACGCGGAGGCTTTAGCAGATGCCTCCCCCAGCCCCTCGCTCCTGCCTTTTCGTTTCTAGAGTGCTCTGCGCAGAGCACATTCCTCCTAYGGAAGGATTAGCACAGGAATGCAAATAGCTCTAATTGCGGGAGGCAGCGCGGGGCTGCCGTGGACGGGCAGGTTCATGGGGTACCTCATGCCGCGTGGGCAGCATCTCTCCTTGGTGCTTCTCCACTTCCTGCCTCGAACTGGTGGGATGAGGACACAGAGGTGGATTCCCACCTGGAAAACGGCTTGAGGCAGTTCTCCTCTATTCCTGATCCGTACAAGGCGTCTTGATGCTGCTCCCTCCGCGGAGGCCACAGCTCCCGACGCTGAGGGCACCCAGCGTCCTCCGCCGCCTCCTGGCCTGGGGGGCTGCTGCCAACGGTCTCGCAACGGTTTCGAGCCCACAGGAGCATCCCAGGGATCTTGGAGGCGTGCACAAGGGCGGGGAAGGTGCCTCTGAAGAGCTTGTTGCTCTCAGATCTCGTAGATCAGCTGTTTGAGCACTGCCCCAAAGGCAAGCAAAACATGTCAGCCGAGGGAAACRCTTTCCCTTAGAAGTTCAGGGAAAAGTTCTGTCTTCCAGAGCGTTCACGGTAGATGTGGTCACTGCCAGGACACGTGGATGTCCCTTAGTGTTCGGTGTGCCTTCGTTCTCAGGGCTCTCCTCCCTGTGTGTCCGTTTTCTTGGTTGASCTGATCGTTACCCCAGCCTTCCTTCAGCTACGCGGGTCAAGCAGCAGCTCAGGCCTGTGGCGGCAGAGGGGCACGTTCCGCGYGGGAGGCCGGAACTGCCCCCATGGAAACGGCGCCGGCAGCGGCCTCGTGCACGGCGGGCTCGCCGGGGCCACGCCGCGAGTCCCGGGCCGTGCGCGTGGAGCTGGGGAGGCCGCGTGAGCACGGCCGGCAGCGACGTGACGCAGGTACAAGGAGTGCCRGGGGAGTCAAGCGGGCCGGCACGGCGCCTCTGCGGCCTTGGCGCAGCCGCCCTGGTCTTCCAAAGATGGTGCTAGGGAGTGTGTTGGCTCCGTGGAGCTAAGGAGCGGGTCACATCTGCACCGCTTTCCTTGGTTTGGAGCAGGGCTGCTGCTCTGGCAGGAGATCCGCCKGGGTACTGGCAGTACCTGGGCACTGCCAGTCCGGTTCTTCATCTCAGTACCATGCCGCAGCCGTGCCCAGATGCTGTGCTTGAGGGAGACTGTTTAGAATCCGTGGCTTTAACCAGGTTGCTTTTCTCCTTTCTGAAACACTTTTCTGCCACAGACAAAGGCTACATCCCGTTATGGCTTAACGAGCCACTGAACATCTCCAGCTTCTCCCAGGAGAAGTGGGTTGGATGCTTCCCCAAGCAGCAGCTCTGGACACCRCAGATGGGGGCGGCCATCCCGTCTGTAGAAACATTCCTTGTGAAYGCGGAGCCGCTCGCTGGGCTGGAGCCACTCACTTGGCCGCAGCTGTGGAGGCTCCGGGTCCTGCTCCAGCGTAGGCCTCTCCTGGGGGTTTCAGTCTTTGACTTCTGCTCAGGACCTAAGTTAAAATGGGGAGAGTCAGGCCAAATCACCGACACTCTAGAAATTCGGGTTTCCGCTTGGCATCCGTGTCCTCCTCGGCAAAGCTGTGGSGAGCAGCGGGGCTGGCGCGCGCCGGGGGCAGCGCCGGGCACGCCGCGGGCCTGTGCTCCATGGCAAGGGGCTGCAGCCCGCCTGCTCCTGGCGCCTGGTCCCCGCTGCGCCGYGCTGAGCTCCAGCTGCCTGACCCTGGGCGAAGAGTTCAAATCTGCATTTAAAAAGAGAAGAGCCTTCAGCAGCTGGGACGGTCTCCAGCGCCGCTGAAGCTGCCTTATTTATGTGCAGCTGAGCCGGGCTCGTGCTGCGGCCTCGCGCGGCGGCTCCTTGGGCTGGTGCTCGCTGGCATGCTCGGCTCACGTGGGAGAGGGCCGTGCGTGGCGCTCGCTGGGCAGTGCTGCGGAGCTCACRCGGCCTCCGGAAACTTTCCCAACGAGGATGTGCTCGAGGAAAAGCCGGAGCAGCTCGTGCTTCCCTCGCCATGCTGTGTGCTCSTTCCAAGGGCCGCGGGGGCCGCGCTGCAGCCGAGGCACTGGCATGGCCGAGTGTGCGGCCGGCTCTCCCCGCGTTGCGCCCGGGCAGCCGCTGCATCCACCCCCGGGAAGGCGCTCACGGCTCCGGCTCCATGGAAACCGCACGGGATTGCAGGGAAATCTCTCCCCCCACCACCACCCCGCGGTGCTGGGAATGTGCCCGGCAATGGGCAGGCGTGCCGGCCGAGGGGACGCACGTTGCCATGGCGATGCGGCCTGGCCCCGGGGACCGGCCACCGAGCACCCAGGGCCTCCGCGTGTCCCCGGGGCCTCCGCGTCCCCCCGGCCCAGCCGGGTGGCTGCTGGGCTGCGGTCCTGGCCACGCGGGCCCCGTTTGCTGAGGCACCTGCWCTGCTCCCCGTTCCCGCTCCAGGAAGCGCACCGAGCTCCGGCAGCTCCCGCTGAGCTCCACCGGGGCCCGGCAGCACCTGGGAGCTTCCGACTGTTTACAGGCGTGCTGGACAACCCCAGCTAGCTCAGCTGCCCTCCGTGCTGCGCCGGGTTCCCTCTGTGGGAATCTGTGAGTGCAGATTAAGGAGGCCCCCAGGGTTTCCCTTGCTGATCCTCCTCCATTCTGATGCTAAGCAGCGGGTTTGTAACCTGCTAGGAGCAAGATACTGCTCCGTTTCATCCAGGACCTGCCCTCTGCTCCGCGCGGCCATAAAGAAGTGCGGCTTGTGACCCCTGTGTAGGGGGTGAGGCTGCAGAACAAGGAGCCGGAGGGCTCTCTCCCTGGGCGTTCATTTTGTCTGCTCCATCGCTCCAGCTCGGAGCAGGGCGCRGGATGTTGTTTCCACCCATTCCAATCTTCACCTGTTGACAGAGAATCTCAAAGTTTAATTTCGCCAAGATTTCAAAGGTGACCGAGGGGACCGTAACGGCTCTCTCAGGCTGTCCCCTCCGCAGCAGAGAGCTGGGCTCGCCGATCTGCCTCTCCGGCGCTGAGGAGTCCAGGTGCCAAAGGACATGCCGGCTGTTTTTAATTGGGGTGTTCCAAAGTCTTAGATAGCAGCACCGTTTTGGAGAGGGCATCCTGCAGCGGCGGTGCGCTGGGAGCAGGGAGCTGAGGGGCTCCCTCCTCGGCAGCACCTCGTCCCTGGCTGCGGTCTCGGGGCCCACACGGGGCGGCCCGGACACCCCGAAGGAAGGGGCGCGTTTTCGGTGCAGCTTTGCTTCACGTTGCTGATCCAGGGAAAGCGGCTTCTGCAGCCGGGAAAGGGGCCACTCGGCTCCTCTCCAAGATGTCACCTCGCCAGCACGGGACAGATTTATTTGCAGCACTATCATCATTACAGAGTTATGCTTTTTTTTTGTCTGGAAACACTTGAACAGTGTTTACTCCCTGTTTCAACAAAATGCGAAATAACAAACATATCTGGGGGAGGGGAGCTGTAGGGGTGTGTAACAGATGGTGAAAACAGGTTGTTGTTTTCCCTCGTCCTTCCTGTTTTCCCAGGAAAACAAATCTGCCCATTTCCTGTTGTTACCCAGCGGCAGGTTCTCTGTGCACCTGCTGATTCAGTCTGGCTGGAACGGGGAAAACCAAGAGGTTGGACTCGGTCTGAGAGTGGGAAGTGAGGCTGGGGAGATGAACCTCACCCCTCTCTGCACAGTGAGGGTGGGGATGCTGATTTGCTGAAACGCTTGTGAGCATTGCCAGGGCCGTGGTGTGCGTTACGCTCTCCCAGAGGTGTCAATTCATAGGAAGCTGAGTTGAGCCCGTGCGCGGCCCAGGGCGGAGGGGGGGAATTTGCCATCCCGCAGAGCAGAGACATTTGTGTTGGGTTTGTGCTGGCCGGATCGCGCCCTTGGAGTGTGGTTCTGTTGGTGCCAAGGTCCAGGCTAGGAGGAGGAACTGRGAAAGGCAGCGTGAGTGTGAGGGAGCAAGTTAGCTCTTAATCATATCATATATTAGCCTCCTTTGCAGCAGATACATCTGCTGTAAAATGCTTAGTGCTGAGAGCCTGATTGGGCAGCCCGTGCTAAGTGTTCAAACTCCCGCTGCCTTTTTTCTTCAAACAATATCTTCTGGCTTCCAGATTTCTGATAAATTGATAAGAGGAATTGCGTGAGTCAATAGAGTTGTAGACACTTTGCCAATATAACCCTAGCGCTATTGATCTGCCAGTAAATTAAAGTCTTACTTAGAGGCTGCCGATATTTCTAATCTCCTGCCTCACCAATTACAACCTCCCAGCTACCTGGGAAAGACAGCGCGGCAGAGGCGGCTGCCGGGCGCTCCTGCGCAGGAGTCGTCCATGGGCTGGCAGCTCTGCCGGGATCCCGTGAGATCCCGTTGGGATGAGGGGTTCCAGGGGCAGCACGCGGCACACTTGTGGCCTGCTTGGGGAGCCTGCAGCGGGATTTCCTTAGGCCACGCTTTCTCCTGCTGTTCATTCCCAGGGCGTAGCCTTGACTGCTGGAGGGAAGAGATGGTTTGGAAGTGCCCCGAGACAGCATCTCCAGGCTCCTTGCTTCCATATTTGGGATTCTCTGCCCGGCTGCCACGGGATCGGAACATTCTCTTCCTCCGTGACCCCTCCAGTTTCCTTTCATGGCGTGGGAGCTGGACGGCTCCTGCTGTAAAACCCTCATGTAGCCAGGGGCGTGTGAAGAGCAGCTTGGGCTTTGCGAGCGGAGAGCCCACGGGTCGCTGTGGAGGAGGCCGGGCTGTCCGGAGTGATACCTCCTGGAAGAGGCCGGGATGTAGGGAAACCCCGCGTGGCAGCAGCYGGAGCCCTGGCCCATTTGAAGGCGGTGACAGTGAGGGCAGCTCTCAGATGTCCAGGGGAACAATGGGATCATAGAGCTGCCCGCCGGGCGCCCGCTCTGCAGCCGGGGCTGCAGCAGATCGCGGCCCGATAAGCCCCTTTCAAGTCTCATTTACGTTTGAAAGTCCGTAGTTAGCTTTGGGAAGAAATCTCCAGATAAATGCTGTGTTCTTTCTAATACCCCAGAGCGAAAATCAATGGGAGGGATAATTCCTTCCCTTGTCCTACACAGACTTTCATGTGTCTCTACCTCCAGCAGCACCTTTTAAATACAGAAGAGAAAAAGCCCTGCCTTTAGCAGGCTGCCTTTTGGGGCAGAGCCCTGGCTCCTGCCAGGCCATCCCGGTGCGCAGAGCGATTGGGTCCCGTCGGAGGCCTCCTGGAGACACAGTCTGAGCTCAAGCGTGCGGCTGCCGAGCTTGGAGGGCATGAGGCCAGGTTTCCCTGGAGGGACCGAGCGCTTGGGGCAGAACACTAGGACCTAGGGACAAGTTGGTGGTGGAGCAGCTCTGTGGTAGTTTATGCAAAGTGCTTTGGACTTCYGCTGTGCATCTTGTAATATCTATTTTGGGCAGATTCTGCTTCCAGAAATATTGTGGTGGGGAGTCAGTGGCTGAGACTGTGACAGCATGACCGTTGCTGACCGCTCTGGACCATGCTTGTGTTGGATGTGTTCCTCAGACACGCGGTTGTTAATCGGGGCACCTCTACACTAGTTGCCCTGGGCTGTGTTTTCCCTGACGTCGTGGAGCTATCGCATAGGATGTGCATTAAAAGTTGTAGCTCTTCCAAGCACTGCTGTTCTGGCAGGGATTTGCTGAGTCTCATGATCGCTCCGTAATGGAGTGGAGATGCTGAGCGGCAGCAGGATATATTTACACCGAGTGCTTCTCGGTGGGGGAAACCTCTAAGTGGTCGAGCTGTCTGGATGCCCTGCTCGGCCCACAGCGCCCGGGGCGAAGGGGGAGCTCGGCCCGTGGACACGAGGCCGTTTCGGCAGCGACCTCGGCCACGCGGAGACGCGGGGGCTCCACGCACGCAGCGTCGCTGACCCCACCACCGGCCTGCTCAGTGTGAGAGGCCCCGGGTGACATGGGGGGGACAACCCTGCTGGGGGGAAGGTCCCTCTCATAGAGACTTGGTGACGATCTCCTGGGCTACACCCTGATAGTGGCAAAACTGCACRTGGCAGGTTCTTCCACTTATGTGAACTGGCACACGCAGCCGGCACAAATCCAGCCCGTTTTTCCATATATTTCTGTTTGTAAAGGCTGGGTAGCTGCTCCAATACTGCCCAGCCGAGAGGAGGAATCATCCAGCGTGACTTCTGTCATAAATATTACATGGTGTGCGGCCGAAGGGACAGTGCCGGGGCGAAACTCGTCCATTAGCAGCATCTCTGTGCGCAGCTAGGCTTGCTCTCGGGATCGGGATGAGCCCGAGYGTTCTTCCAGTCCGTCTGTGGTGGTTTCCCCTCATGTGCCAGGGGAGCAGAACGTGATTCAGCACCCAGCCCTTGCCGTTCCCCTTCTCTGAATCCCAAAATACGCCACACATGCCAAATGAACTACCCCAAACAAGAGTATTAGCGGGTTACAGTCCAAACCCTCTAATTCCAGTGTCTCTTGACTTGCAGGAAATCTAAGTTTGGGATTTTTATGCTTTATGCTCAGCTTGGTAATTTGGACAGCATTTCTAATTTATTTTCCACAAGCTGAGGAAGAGAGTAATTTACTATTTTAAGAAGCATGTGGTTCAAAAGAGCTTTAATTAAAAAAAAAGTTTAGTGCGTGTCTCAGACTGTAAGAATTACTAGACTGGATCAGAACAGCAATTTGTAGTAATTTAACCTGTGCACAGTGGATGTTTCTTCCTAATTTTCTTCTTTTCYGACCTGTCCACTTAGCAGTGTATTTATAGAGTCGTATAAGTATAGGTCTTGAAGAGAGCTCCTGTTTTACCAAAAGAGTGATTTTTTTCCTCAGCCCATGGTAGTCTTTCCTTAAAATCTTGCAGACTATCCTTAAAACCTTGCAGTGGGTACCTAGTTCCAGAGCTTTATCACTCTTTGGTAGCAGAGCAAAACCTTAATCCTTCACCTGAACCTTTTCTTGTAATGGAATAAGGTGGTGGGGTTTAGCTTGCTGGGCGGTGAGAGAGATGGGTCATAGCTGCTTTTACGACAGCTGTTTGTGTCTGGGAAAATGCGCTCTGTTTTTCTTGAAGCCTGACAAGCCCAGCCATCCAGGGAAGCAGAAGAGTCCACGCAGCCGCCTTCGAACCACACCTTGARTGTGGGTTTCCTTTGCCCCTGCTCCGCAGGGTGTCTGTGGGCCCRACTTTGATGGTGGCTGGTGGCAGTGAGTTTCCTCAGGCGGGTGGGTGCTGTCGGTCAGCACAGTCGAATGGCCCTTTGGCAAGGGTGCCTGGTCTGGGGGCGGGCAGGGTGCAGTGAGCGGCTCTYGCACGTGCCCATGGATCCTCTCTGAAGGTGACGGTGATGCCTGCGAAGTGCCGTCCCCATCGTTGGCGGAGGCGGGGCCTTGAGCTGGAGCGAGTGSGAGATGCCCAGCAGTGTATTAAACACTAGTTGAGTACAGGAGGGCAGCATATCACAGGAGAGAGATAAGCAAAGTTCTCTGATTGTGGATCAATAAAGGTTAGTGACATCATATCTCAAAGTGAGAGAACCTGCTTTCTGCAGAGCCATTTATCAGATTGCAGGCTGAAACAGCGTTAACCTTTTCCTAACCACGTATCTGGCCCTCATCTAGCTCCAAACACAAGAGCCGTCCCTATCTGCTGCAGAAGATTCCCCGACCTTGCTCCGTAATCCCGGCGCGTGCCATGCGAGCACAGCCACCGCACACAGAAGGGCTCTCAGCTCTGCGCACAGCGCCCGAGGCWGCTGCTGCCCTCTCAGCTCATGGTTCCGCTCCCTGTACTGAGCTCCCGTGCCCTTGGGGATGCCCTCGCAGGGCCGAGAGGCGGTGGAGGCTGGTGGTTTGGCAGGCAGATGTGCTGCTGTGCCGGCACCTCGGATGCGGGTGCGCAAGGGAATGCGGCTGTGGCGGCAGGGGCAGAGCTCGGCGGCTCCAGAGCTGCTGCTTTGGAGGAGCTTCATGCTGTCCGGTGCTTCTCCGGGAGACTTGTGCCTTGCAGGCAGCCTCTGCTCGCGCCGGCTTGCCGCTTCATGTGGCTGGTGTTCTTAAAACGAAAACAAAACAGCAAATGGACAGAAAACCATTCGAGGACCCCATAGTGTGGTGCAGAGGTCCAGGAGCCTGTGCAGTGGAAAACACAAACTCGCCCCTAGATTCGGTAGCTGAAACACTGCGTTGATTAAGATCTTGTGATGCTCTGAACCCTAGTTTTCTAGTGATGAACTTAGACAAAATAACTTGTATTACAACTTGTAGAACAGGCATGCTCAGCTGCTTTCTGGTGTGCTCTTCGTTTTGTGGCTGACAGTGCTACTTTCGGCTAAGGAGTGAAATCCCGTGATCTTGTGGGGACTCGCTGTTTTTTATTACATATTGCAATAGCAGACAAGAGGCTGGTTTTCAGAGAGAACCTTGTCCGCAGCGGGCTGCGGTGGTGATCAGCCTACAAGGGGTCTCGCCCGCACGCGCTGCAGGGGACAGAGCCCCCAGTGCCACAGGACATCCAGCACTGGCACCTGCGGTCGCGTCCCTGCCACCCAGTGCCTGCTGGGGAGTTTGTGCCCGTCGCAGAGGCCTTGCCTGGAGCTCTCCATGCTGGCAAGGGCAGGATCGGGCCTTGCCGCTGAGTGGAAGGGGAGGCTTCTGCCTGGAGGGAGCCAGGGCCTAGCCTGGGAGATGAGATAGCGAGGAGAGATGACAGGCGGAGGGTAAGGGGCAAGAGGAGAGTCAATTCCCTGAATGAGCCGCTGTTGTCGAGCGAGGAAACACCGGGGTTTTTCAGCAGCCGGAGATTTCAGCAGCAGCAGCGTTTGGATGGCCTCTCATCCCTTTCCAGGGTGCTGTCTCGTCGCAAGAAGAGCCCCTTGGCGGTGACCCTCGGGGCCGCGCGCGGGGAGCCGTGCGGCACGGGCCGGGCAAGGCGCGAGCCTGCGCTAATGGGCTGAGGGCCAAGTGGAAAGTGTATTTTCAATGAGGAAGTGCTGAGATATTAGTGGAGCCTGGATTACCCTGTGATTGTGCTGTCAATACTGCTGTATTGAGTCGGAGAGAGCCTGCACAACACGGGGAAACACTTAGCTCACTACTGCTGCTTATTGAGAAGCCAATAGCAATTTACTTGCTGACACTTGACATCGAATCCATTCCCGGAGGTGCAGCTCCTGCTCAGCCACGACTGGGCTCTCCTTAACACCTGCTCCTTCGCCGGCTCCAGGGAGGCAGGTGCGCAGGAGCGAGCGGAGCCGCCGCTCTTCCGAGCCCGCGGGGGCCGTTCATGCCGCCGCTGGGCCCTCTCGCTCCCCTGGGCCGGGTGCTGCAGGCCGGCGGCCCCGGTGCGACGGGGAACGTCTGCACTGGGGAGTTGCTCTCGCGAGGGGCTGGTGTTGTGCAAATAGGCTCCCTTCCTCCCAGAAGAGGGACCGTGGGGGCCCCGCTGCGAGCGCCTGACGCTGTTGCGCCAAGCAGACCTGTATCTCCYGCCCTTCTGTTTTTCCCGGGACGTGTACGGATGAGCTCTGGAGCCCCATTTTGCATCCGTGCAAGCCCTTCTGAGAAACTTTTAAAATCCATCACTGATAGACACTTTGGAGAAAATGTCGTGACATTTTTTTGAAGAGCTAACTCCCTAAAATAGAGATTAACACATGAAGGAGTAAAGACAGGATGAGAGCAGGGCTAGAACAGTGATACMAGGTGAGGAGAAAGGGGAAGGAGACGGCAGGATCCCATGTCCTGGTTCCGTTGCTCAATGGCCTAGTCTGCCCTGGACAATCAGGCGTGACCCTGGGGCACAGCAAGGATGTGCCACCGTTTCTGTGAGCGTCTCTAACGGCG
The DNA here is from genome assembly GCA_003342815.1 of Eudromia elegans. Lineage (NCBI taxonomy): Eukaryota > Metazoa > Chordata > Aves > Tinamiformes > Tinamidae > Eudromia > Eudromia elegans. Next base: position 2,283,402 of record PTEX01000103.1, read on the forward strand.
GCCCCGGCTCTGGCAGTGCTGGGTGCCACCCGAGCGCTCGTGCTGGGAGGAGGCCAGTTCCCATTCCCGCCAGCGTCCCGCTCCGGCTCGTGGCTCAGCCCGTGCCCGCAGAGGGAGCGGGAGCYGCTGCGGGAATGGATGGACGGGGGCACAACGCGAGGACAAGGGCCCCGGCGGAGGGCAGAGCCGTGGGCATGGGCAATAGGAGCATCTGGCATCTTTGGGGCRTCAGCAGGGGGTAGAGCAGCAGGAAGGTGCTTGGGGAGACCGATGGCCGGCGTGGCAGATGTAACCTCTGGCCGAATGCTTCTGCAGAGGCCCCCGTCTCTCCCTGTGTTTTGTTCTCGTCTTGTTCAGCTAATCTTGTCCAGCAGTTGCTCCTCCTAATTACCAAAGTACTTTTGCGGAGATGTACCAGATTAATCCTTTTAGTTCTGCTTGCTGCTGGAGGAGATTGCCACYGCTACCCTCGTGTTAGGGAAGGAGAAGTTGGAGCAAGCAGGGCTAAATTTAGAAAGCCTCTGGTTGTACTTAAGAGCTGTGCTGTGGGTGCAGAAAAATACGTGCGGRCAGATGCCGGTCACAGAGCGTGTGGGCGACGGGCAGGGCAAGGAAGGAACCTGGTGTGGAGGGCACGAGCCCGGGAGCACCAGGACCTGCTCTGCGGCCACCCGCGCCGTGCCCTGGTGGGGAGGAGGACGCCAGGACGGGAGCTGTGTGGTCCTTGCCTYGCTGGAACACAAATATTAACTGACAAACAATTGCATAATAAACGGCAGAATCACTTTGTCCTGTTGACTTATCTTCCTGCAAAAGAAATAAACAGRGGAAAGTGGGAAAGTTAACTGATAAACCAATAAGCGGTTACGGCGCTTGCGTTAGCGTGGCCCGAGGCTTGCTCGAGGGCTGCTGGGCCCGCGGCTTGTCGGAGCTCGGCCTGGGGAAGGTGGAGAGGAGCCGGCTTGCAAAGCGTGCCGGGCAGCCTGGCCTCTCGCTGGGTGTTTGCKTGGACATTTTTATAGTAACTGTTGCTAAACGGTGCCCGGTTCTGTCCACTGCAACCCCGTAATTTTCTCGCGGAAAAGTCTCCGAGGCTGAAAGCTGCTCTGTCAGTGTCTACTGAAAGGTATCTAGAGTGGAAACGTAAATTGGCCGGGACAGATCCTGTGTGTATTTAGGGTTGCCTAAGTTACCTGTTAGAAACATTAATGCTGGGTCATTAAAAGTGCCTCCCTTCTGCTGGGGCCGACGTTTCTTTCTAAATATTGATATAACAACTTCCTAGCGCTGACATGGTTTGCAGCGCTGCTGCTTCCATTGGACGAGTTCCCAAGCAGTGCTGCTCTGGCGCGCGTGTTTTCACAGCGTGCACACGTGTTCACGCACACGTGTGTGCACACACCAGCCGGCAGCCTACATGTGTGCAGCCGCCTCAGGCTCCTGGGCTGTGCTTGCTGCAGCCCGGGAGAGCCCCCGGCCCCGTGGTGGCTCTGCCGCTGGCTGCCTGCTGCAGCTGCGCGAGTGTAAATCATTTTTCCTGTAATGTGGTCACAACTGTACACGCAATTCCAGCTGAGCTCTTGCAGCGCTGCTAGCGCGCGATTTATTACTTCCTTATCTCTAAAAACACCCTGAATAACATATTAGGGCCGTGTTTTGCTGTTCTCACAGCTGCATCGCTTTGCTGGTTCTGCTGTCTTGACCTAGTACGTCAGTCTCTCTCCTCCTTTGTAAGTTGTCATTGATAAATCCTGAATTTATTGCAGAAATTCTGTGTTTTTTCCCCTTTTTATAACTTGGCTATAGTTCCTTTTCTGTTCTTTTAGTCCTTAAATCATAAATTTTGTGTAATATTTTGATCTTTGGTGATGCTTCCTGTTTTAATTTCATCAGCAMCACCAGTTGTTTCTGTCTGCCAGTTTGCAGGAACATCATCAGAGATGTGACCTAGTCAGAGGACTCCKAAGACTCTTCCATATAATCCTTATCTAGGACAGTATTTTCTTTAAAAATTTATGTTTTCACCATCTCTTGCTGTAGCTCTCTGCCTTCCTTGGACCTTGACGAGTCCCCATCTTCTCCACCTGGGCTTGTCCCTTTGGTGCTGTCTTTACCTCTCCATGGAGGCTCAGTGGAATAATCCAACTGTTGATTTTGTCTTGGGGGTGTTCCTTTAGTGAGGAAGGGGTTTGTCTTCTACTGAGATGAAGCCCACAAGGCTGCCGTGCGTTGCACCTCTGCTCTCCTGTCCCTTTTTAATGCGCAGCTACTCCACATACTGGTCTGTATGTGGCCACATGGCCACACAGTAAGTCACAGACTGATAGATAGTTAGGAATATTTGTTGTTGAACTTGTCTAAAACATGCTTGATTATTCTTAATTTTGGTCAGATTGCCGTTTTCTCTATTCACACATTGAACTGTCAAGTTTTGTTTCCTCCTTAGTTCACTAGCTCTCACTACTAGACCTGTTTCTTGTTAGTTATCCTGGCCTTCGACTCTGCTTTTTTCAGCATCCACATCTTAAATTAAAATTGAGGTATTTGGTTAATTTTTGAATTTTAACTACCTTTTTCTTTTGCACATGCCGTATGCTTGAACAGGAAGAGCATTTGCATGTACCTCAAGATACATCTGCAAACTCTTGAAAGTCTTCGCCTAATTGTCCTGCTCTAGTTCCTCAGCAAGGTGATGACAGCCGTAATTACCAGCTCTAATCATGAAGCATTAAAGCAAATACGGAGCGGGGGAAGTATCATTAAAGCTGGGGGTGAGCAAGGGGTAGGGGGARAGGCCGGTCACAACCTTGGGTTTTGGTGCTGAGAACAGGCTCAGCTCCCTGTGGTTGGCAGTGCCAAGAGTGTGCAGGACTGCACCATGCTCCTGCGTCCTTAGCAGCAGAGATGAGGTTGATTTGTCACATTCTGTGCTCTTTATTGTGAAAAAGTGGCCATAGCCGCAGTCGTGGGAAGCAGTTGTCACGTATAGATGGCTGGGGAGTCCAGGTACGGTTCCTCATRTATTTTGGAATAAATTCTCCGGTCCTTCCTAAGTGCCTGTTCTCTTCCAGCAAGCTACAATAGGGACCAGATGCTTCTTTGTTCAGCAAGTAGTAAATCCAATATTGCAATTYGGTTTCAAGTGCGAGGACCCGAGAGCAGGAGCTTCCCGGGTTCTTGGGAGAACAGGCTCATATCTGGAGGCTGTGGTGCTTGTATTCTCCTTAATATCGACAGCTCTGATCACCAAATACTCCATTGTTAATAGTCACCTAGTTGGGGGGGTGGGGTGCATTTTTCTTCCTCTGCTGTCAAGCTTCAAGATAACAGCAGGAGTTTCACCGGGGGCCTTGCTGTGAACCCAGTGAGTGTGGAAGCACTTGGCTTTCTGGCTCTCTGCTGAGGTTGTCTTCGGTGGTYGCCCCAGCACTCGGTGCTGCTGCTTTGGGATGGCTTTTTTGTGCTGCTTCGTGATCTTTTGAAGAGCGGGATGCCCGTGCGGAGCTAAAGCAGCTGCTCAGACTCCTTGGCTTTGTGGCGGGGCCGTTTCCAGGCTCACGTGAGCKGCAGCCCTGGAGGGAGGAGCTGCGTGCTCGCCGTGGCCACATCCAGTCTCCCTGAAGAACAGCAGGGTCGTCTTTGACCTCTCCTGGTTTTGGTTTGGAAAGGCTCGTATTCAGCTGGTATTTTTAGAGAAAGTAATTGAATACTCTTAAGCGTGGGGGCGTACTCACCGTGCCACTGTTGTGGGCCTTTCAGAATGACGTGCTTAGGCTAGATACAGTCCTGAAAAGCTAAAATTGCATAATGTTCATGAATTTGCATGAGATCCYGGGTTGGCTTGCAGCCAGCCGGCTGCCGGTGAGGTTGGCGAGCCTGTTCTACGCTCCCCTGGGTGCTGCGGGAYGGGAAGGAAGGTGCTGGCCTGGGGCTACGGTGCAGGCGAGCAGAGAGCTGCTCCCCGCCGTGGTTTCCTCACCGTGCGTGTCGGGAAGCTTCGCCTGAGGACTTGCACTCTGCACTCTGGAAAATGCCGTAGCTCGGAGGGTGTCCTAATCCGGCTGGTTCTCCGTGCAAAGTTTGATTAAAAAGCATGGAAGGACAAGGGAAAGCAGAGCAGCTAAAGCAGTAGGAACAATGTCGGGCAACGTGGGAAACACAGGTTTCGCATGCTGATCGCGGGAGCCTTGGAGAGACTTGGCACAGTAGCAGCGCCTCAGAGTGCATTAAGAGTGGTTGAAATGTGAGTGTCTGCTCCTCAGGCCACATCGAGGCTGGAAAGATTTGTCCTCTCGCTGTACTGTCATATGGACAAGACCTTAAGCAAAGAGTAAATAAACATAATTTCTAATCTGATAAAATCGAAAATGAGATAAGTAATTACAGCTGAACCATAGGAAATAATGCAAATCCTACTCGAGCAGAAGTGCTGCTCTCCCAGATACACGTTGCTGGAGATGCCTGAAAGCAGCAAGTGTTCAGGACCAAAAACATTTTTATCTGGAGAACKTCTTCGTATTTAGCACTTGTCCCTTGTCACAAAACAGTGTGTGAGCAAATAACTGGAGTGGGTGTGAAGTTCCTCTGCAGAGCAGGCAGTGGTGGTCTTATTCTGCCTATATTTCTCTTGCTGCTCTTCCTAGCTTTGTTTTCACTTTTTGTTACTTGGTGATTTTTTTTTTTGCCTTTACAGCCAGCAGTCCCCATAAGGCAGGAAGGGTCACCAGGCCTGTTGTCCCTCGTATCTTCCGAGGTGGTTCCTTGCGCCTGGAGCTCCCGGCTCTCCCGCAGCGCGGCCGCCTGCTCCGCGCGCGGCGAGGGGCTCGCTGGCTGCCTCGCACCGGCCCTCCGTCCTGCCGGCTGCTCCCCGCGCCGGCACCGCTGGGTTTCRAGCAGCGGGAGCRCTGGCTGTGGCTGSTTGCTCCGGCAATTGCAGTTTACRATGTTGATCAGCTGCTGTCGCCTCRGACTCCGGCACCGGAGACTTGACAGTCCACAAAACCTCCATTGATCTCGTGCTCAGAACTGCCCCAGAGGTTGTCCTCTGACTCAGTCTGCTGCCACAGAGTTTATCTTACCCTTTTATGACCGACGCAGCTATTTGCAAGATTTTCCTGCCTGAAGAGGCTACCGTGAGACTTAGAATTCCACTTTTTGGTCAATTCTTTAGTGTCTCAGTGTGTAGCTTGAAAAGAAAACCAGAGGTTTAAGAAACGCAGTTCCTGCTGCTGTGTGATCACATCCAAGCAATTCCCTTGCATCCTGGCTCCTCAGAGGAGCTCGCAGCCATCGCGCTGACCTTTGAGGCGATGCCGAGGCCTCGTGAATCAGCCGGGATCAGGATGGCAGCAGCTGCCAGAGCTCTTGAGAGGAGGAAGCGCTTTGCAGCTCGGCCCTGYGGCTGGTGGCAGCTGGGAGCAGGGCTTGTCCCACGGCGGCCGGGGTCTCCGAGAGACACTGTGACTTCTCTGTGTGCAACGTTATGGGACGTCTAGGAACACGACGGCGCTGACAGCCCACGCCTGTGGATGGGATAGGGTGGTGTTTGCCCAAATAATAATYGAAGATTCACGAAGGTTCCAAGTGTGCGCGTGTTCTGTGGATAATGTGTATCTCCGGATGAAAGCCCATTTGTTTTCCAGGACTCCCAGGCCTTGAAGAAGATGCAGGCACACAGTGTTAGTTTTCACCTTCCGTCTCACTGCCTCTATCTGTACTGTGTTAAAACTCAAGGAATGGATTTTCTTGTTCCCAGCTGTATTTTTCAGTGCTAACATTTGTTGCTACCAAAGATATTTTAAATAAGATGAAGAGTCATGCACAGGATTATCCGTAGTAATATATGGTCCACATCAGGAAATGGTTTAGGCAACAGAGTTTAGGAAATGTTACTTGTAAAAGATCTTTAACATGTCACATCCCTTTGAGAATCAGATGCAAGGAAGAGATTTGGTTGTGGTTTGAGCAGATGACGTGTTGATGCGAACTTGGATCCAGAATGGCTGTTCTGGGTTGTAGATACTCCAGAAAATGCTTTTGCTGTTTATGGTCAGAAACAAGCAGCATGTGCTTTTACCACATACCCTGGTCATGGCTCCTCAGCTTTCAGAGATGTGCCTGCTGTTTTCTCCTGTTTTTTTTTTTTTCTTTTTGGTCTGCCTTGGGGTTGGAAGACATGGGCTGGCTGGCCTCCAGCTGCCCCTTGGTTCGAGTGTAGACAGAAGGAGGTTGGGACCGAAGGGTGCTGATGGTCTGACGGTACCGCCACGGGTTGTAACTTGGAAGAGGCTGACCAGCTGAGGACACCGTGGAGTTGGACCTTCTCAGAGCCACTGTTTCCCAGGTGTGGTGGCCATTGCCAAAGCAAGGGAGAAGAGCAGCGCAGCTGGGAGAGACGGACTGCTTGTTCTTGAGCAGTTCTGGTGCTGGAGAGTTGAGGCCAAGTTCAGTTTTTTTGAGATGCTGCATGGAAAGCGCTCGTGTAATGAGCTCCTTGGTGGAGGGAGCAAGAGAAATACATCTGCTGGTGGGAAAAGTTGCCTGAAAAATCAGGGTTGTCGGGCGCGGAGCTTTAGCCGTGAGGTTATGTTGTAATGCAACCTGTTGTGAGTGTGATGYGAGCACCTGGAGGAGAGCGTGGAGTCGCATGCCACCAGCGAGCATCTCCCGAGAGAGTTGGAATGAGAGCTAAGTGGGAAACTTGTGTTTCCTTCGCCATGTACCAACTGGCTGGTCTCCTAAACTTCCTTTCCTGTCTCCTTGCATACAGCCCCCTTTTTTCTCTCTTCAGAATAATGAAATTTCCAAGGAAATTTTAGTATTACTAATAAACAAAGATACTCCACGTTAATTTGAATCAACGTGGTGACTTTCTGGTAGTTATTCTGAGTTCTGTTCTGGTCGTGTCGAGGTGGCTCGAGGGGCGGTTTAGCGGGGCAGGTGTCACTGCTGCTGGCGTGGCAGTCTGTGCTGGAGCAGGCGTGCCGARTTAGCCACGGGGCAGCCTTGAGATTTCCTGGTGGAGGAAAGCAAATCACCCAYGCAGATTCTGCCACAAAGCTAGCTGGGGTCTCAGCTTGGGCAGTGCATGGTTAAGTAGAGCAGCGTGCCCTCAGTTTCCATGAGGAAACTGTTGGAGAGTAAATGCATCTTCATTGACTTTGTGATAATGAAGTTACAAGTCTTGAAAAAGCCACACGTTGTTCCAGACTATTTTATGACTATGAGAGATTATTTTTTTCCATTYAGTAGAGGTGACCTGTCTGACTTTCGTCATCTTTAGGGATGTTGATGGTGGTCACTGTGCGTATACAGAGATCTTGTATTCTCCCTCTGKCAACTCGGACCCGATCAGCAGTTGGGGATGATTTATGCAAGTGTTTTATGCATCTTGTSTATTGTGAACCTTGATAAAGAGAAGGAAATAAGCTACATTTATATGTGGAGGCTAAATTTGAGCCTCCTGGTCAGATGGGTTATGATGTAGAGTGGATGATTTCTTGTGTCAAAGTCTTTTCGTGCTTTCCTCTAGTGTTTGTACCTTTACTTTTGTTGTTGAACAAGTCTCTTTCCTTCCTACCTACCGGTTCCCCTTATCTGTGTTTTTGTTTATTTTTCTCCCTCTATAAATTCTTCAGAGAATGAGAAATGATTCGTGCTTGGGCATTTGTCCAAGTTTGGTGGGTTGGAYGGCGACCACCCTGAGAAGCGGGGCGGGTGCACATGGTGCCCAGGCTCTTGTCCCCTTGGGGCTGCRGGGTGCCCGGGTGTTTGCCCCGCTGCCAGCGCAGGGCAGCGGGTGGGGACGGCGCCCGCTCCACTGCCTGCGCCGCAAGGCTGCGCGAGCCCTCACCTGTTGGAGGCAGGCCCGTGTTTTGGCGCTCGGCAGCCAGCGCCGTCGGCCCCGGGGCTCTTGGAGTGGGGCCCGGCCTCCGTCTGCTCCGCTCCACGCGCTGCCGTGCACCTGCCCCGAGCCGGAGCGCCACGCCAGGAATTAATTGTTTGGTGTTTTCTTGCCGCCATGCCGCGCTGCGGTCTGATCGCTATCTGGGCTCCTTGGACACTGGAAGCGCTGCCTTCCCGATGCAGCACGGAGTGGGGATGGATGCGTTCCCACCTGCCGGCACGCGGCCACTCYGGTGGAGAAATGGGCTGGAACAGCCCGATATTGTAACGTGGCTGCAGAGCCACGGTTCTGCAGAGGCTGCGGAGGTGGCAGTGCCCGTCCCACCAGGAGCTGCGTGCCAGGTCCCTTCCCAGGCCCTGCTCCTCCCTGCCCGGGAGCCTCCGGTGCTTCCCATGCTGCTCCCGCGAGCTGCAGGGAATGCACTGCGGGCTAAATAAACTCTGCAGGATGGCGTGTGTCAACAGTGGAAAAAAGGAGCGAGTAAAGCTCATCTCCTGCCCTAGCGAGAGGTTTACCTGCTGTAGAAATGCTCCAAGAGAAGCTCAGAGGGAATCTGCGGGGAAGCCCTGATGCGGGTGCTGCTGCAGGCCTGCTCCTCCGTGGACCTGCAGGCCCGGCAGCGGCCCTGGAACTTGTCCTGGGTGAGAAGCTGTTAGAAGGGTCTGTATTTGGTGGACAAACATGACCAGTGATAACTGCAGCGTTTCTGGGGAGCTTCTGCTTCAGCAGAGCTTAGTGCAGTATGGAGAAACGGAAAGAACAAAATGGGCCTCTGATATTCAACAGTCAGTGCAATCACAAAGAAGTGAAATCTCTTCATTGCTTTGGTAACTTCATTAATTCTTTACCTGTTCATTTTGCATGCATTATACTTTTGCAGTTTATCTTTTAGATGCGTGTCCATGAAGTTTCAGTCTCTCAGTCCAAGAAGGGGAGCAGATTTTGAAAGAACACTGGGCACCTCGCGGTCCCCTGTTGCCCATTTGGGCACCTTGCGGTCACTGTTGCCTGTTTCCTCCTGGTGGGAGGCTGGACGTCAAAGCAGGTTCTTCCAGAACGTGCCATGTCTTGGATGTTTGCCAAGCAGCGTGGTAATGACCCCAAAAGAAGCACAGTGGGATAACAGGTGGAATTGAGCCATGGTTTTCACTGATGTTGCCTGAAAAGTCGTGGAGCTTCTCGGCTTGTTGCTCTTGAAGCCCAGAGCGTGTGATGTGCTGGCTGGCAGCAGCACCAGTGCTGGCTGCTCCTTCCGACGTCACACCGCTGCTCTCCTTTGGGAAAAAGGTTGAGTTGGAGCTTTCTTGAGGATGTTTCTCAGTTCTGCTTTCTCAGAGAAAATCAAGAAATCGTGTTTCTTGTAATTATACCTCATATAGACCTATTTTCTCATGTGCTTAGTAGGTCTCTCGCTTTTCAACTTGCTCTTGCCTTGAGCTCTCGGGCAAACGAGGTCATATTGGGGAGTTTCCACAGGTGAAAGGGGCATCAGTCCCTTTGATTTTTTACCTAGGARCAATCACTGGGAGCAGGTGAGGAAGGGCAGGCTGTGGAGCCAGGGTGCAGGGCAGGTGCCTGGACCCGTCATTAGCCCTGCTGCAGTTCAGCACCGCAGGGCCCTGGGGCAGCAGGAAGGTGCCCAGCAGGAGCCCCCAAGTGCTGCCTGAGATGCACTTTGAGGGGGCTGGTTTGGCYGAGGGACTCTCTCCTTTTAGCTCTGCCAAGTGAGGCCATCTCTGCAGATGAGAGTTCCCTCGTGCACCTCTTAATTGTTCGTTTAGGAGCAGAACCTCCCTCCAGCTGTGAGGGCTGCAGCCTGCCCTGAAGTGCTAATTGGAAGTAATGGTGATAAGAAAACAGGTGTTTCCAAGGAGGATGAGTGGCACCAGGGAGCAGCCACCGGCCCTGGCTGCCCTGTGGGTGGAGTGTGAGCCCCTTCCTTCCTGACGTGTTTTCAAGACAGGCTGGGGAGGGGGACTGCAGCTGGGAGAGCYTATCCTGCCTTCAGGAGCTTAGTTGCTGTCCCTGATAAGGTAYGGAGCTGCGGCAGAAAAGTGGTGTTGGGAGTTGGGGGCTCTGCAGCCACCTTGGGGCGCTGGGAGCGAGAGGCTGGGCCTGACGCTGGCAGCAGCACCGGTGCATCCAGGACCCGGAGTGCCACGCAGAGGGRCAATCCCCCTTGGATGTTGTTACCATACGAGCCTTGAGGAACGCTGTGTGTGGCGAGGCATGAGCAGTGTGGGATGTGGGAGGTTTCCAAGGAATGCTGCTGTCTCCTTTTGGGTGTGAGCAGGTGCTCGCGCGGGGATGTCGCAGAACAGTTGTCTTCTGTGTCTGCTGTAGGTAGGAACTGTTTTTGCTMTTATAGTATCCATGGCACTGGCTAATGCTAAAGCAGTTTGTTTGGGCAGTTAAAGTGCGTATTTCTAATCAGCCCTGATTAGCTGCTGGTGTAATGAGCTTCCTGAGAGTAAAGGCAGGGAAAAGCGCTGGGAGTTTTCCTGATCCTTTTTGTATTTCTAGGGTGTGCTTTGCATTACACCTAAAAGATCCATCTCTCTCCCTGCTCGTCTTGATGGATAGGAGCAGGGACCTTCTGGGGCTGTGATGGGAACGTGTGGGGTTTGGAGGAAGGGCTGTTTAGTAGCTGCTTTTGGGACCTGTTCTTGGCTTGTCCTCACGTGCTGCAGGAGCAGCCTTCCTCACTGCCGGAGTGTGCGGGAGCTCCCGTTTTGTAGAGCTTGCCTTAGGTGACAGGAGGATTTACTGACATRCGTTACTTGTCCCTTGATGGCTCCTTGTGTTGCTCAAACGCTTCTTCCGTTGCTGAAGTATCTAGAAGAACAGAACAAAATTATTTATAACTGTTTTTTCAAAGGTTGTTCTAGATCAGGGGGAGAAGGCCGAAGGAAGCCTTTGGAGAAGGGCTCCCGCCTGGCACCCTGGTCAGTGGGATCTGGGGCACCCTTCCTGGCAAGGAGCCTGCTCTGGTTCCGCAGGTCTTGCCTTGTGCCCTGCGGTCATGGGGTGTTGTGTGGGGTGTTGTGTGGAGCTGCAGGGCTCTGCTCACTGTGCGGCTGGAAGACGTTCACGAAACAAGAAGCTTCACGCATGGGGTTGAGCTGCGTGTGTTGGTGCTTCCGCTGGAGCCGGCGCTTCCAGGAGGCTGCAGCTGCAGGCAGGGCTGGGGTAGCCGTGAGGAGCTGCGGATTTCCCGGGAGCAACAACAGGCTCCTTGTCGCAGAAAGCTGGACAAACTGGATCCTAGCACTGGCTGCCGGTTGGATCTTTTGCCTCCTTAGACCCAAGGGAAAAAGGAAAGGTGGTGACKGACCCTTCTGAGGAACGGTAGGGAAGGAGCACTCATCCCTCTTCCAGGTTTTGGTRAGAAATTATTGTTTTCATTTTGCCTTTCTTCCAAGTGAGTGATGAAAGCGTGAAGGGCAGCAGCAGCTCGTGAAGACCTCTGTGAAGGAAGGTCTCCTGGGGTTCTGGGGCCCTTTCAGCAGTACCCCGGGTGAGCAGGAACAAATTTAGAAGCTCCATGAACCTATTGTTAAAATATGTATCTCGACACAAGCCTAAAAGCTGTGGAAGCGGATCAGACAGGGGGAGCTTGTTGCTGCCAGGCTCGAGATCGCCAGGGCTTTCTCATATACRAGAAACTGCTGAGGAAAACCTGGCAGCGTCAGCACGCTCGCTTCTGGTGGGGCTCTAAACACCAGCCACGTGGCCCAGAAAGCTGTGCGGTGCTGTGTGCTCTTCAGGAGGGGAATGTTGCTTTGGAATACGTAGAAACATGTGGTATTAATTTCTTGTGTGAGAAAAGACGTGAAGATGAGAGAGCGGGAAAGGGTTAGAGTACTAGGTAGAAACACCATCCRTAGCCTCGTCCAGAGCAAAACCAGGCTGTAGTTCAAGTGCTTTGACTGGTGGAAACTTTATTTTGCAAGTGTCATCTGTGATTACTTAGGGGAAGTCGTCCAGATTTCGTGAGAGCAGCCAGCCAAAACACTGAAGTTCTCGTCTGTACCAAGTGCTATGTGCAGTCTGCAGTATCTGGTCCTTTGATTTCTTATTGAAATGAAACTGTCAAGAGCCCTTACTGTGCTGAAAATAATGGGACCCATGCTTCATAATTGGTGCCCACGGAGCCGCTGACAGGATGCTGGAGCTGCAGTGACGCTAAGCTCATCCTGRGCCGCGTTGGTCGGGATGCGGCAGGAGGGGGACATGGGGGCCTGGTCRTGTCCTAGTCTCCATTCCTGCTGCTGTTGATGGCAAGTTCAGGTGCTTTTGCCAGGATAGGTACAACTCGGCAGTTTGTACTTCGGTTACCTGCTGACAGTTGGTTGATACCAATGGCTGTATTTAAGCCAAGAGAAGCTCYTTGGTAGCTGTAGTGCCTTCAGCACGGTCGCGTCGTCTCGCCTTGCCCTTCGTGGGTCACTAGCTCGACCTGTCCCGTGCGGGTGCGCTGGCCTTGCCGGCACCCTTCTTGCTGGATGGAGCTACTGCCCGTACTGGGCTGTACATCCTGCGCAGGGCAGGCGCGCCGGGAGCAGCGAGGCACCGGCACCCTGGGACAGGCCCTGTGGGAACCGGGAGCCTGGTTTGCCCGAGGTTGCCCAGGGWCCCGGCCGCAGGGCTGGCACGTCACCGTGGGCCTCGAGCAAGCACCTTCATATCGGTGATGCTCCTGTCTGCCCTTGTCTCCCCCCAGATCCCTCCGGTTGGCTCTCTTACGTGTACTTGGCTTATGCTTAAAATAGAAGAGATGYGCAATTGTAAAGCTTTTTTTTTTTTAATAGAAATCTGTATGTTTGTTTTCATTGCTTCATCTCTGGCCAGTGTTTTCTTGTTTCACCACAAGACCTGAATTATTTTGAATTAAAAACACAGAAAAGAAACAAGCAGCAGCTTTATAGTAACTGAACATCAGCCAGTCCTAGAGCTTGTGACAGTTGAAAGAAACCAGTTTATTTAACCAGCCGGGCAGATGGAGGTGCAAGTTTTGCTGTTTAAGCTGCTTCTTCCCTACTGGTGGAGTAGTAGTAGTGGTGGAGGGGGATGCTCGGGAGGAAGAGGAGTAGAGGTGTGTGCACCGAAGGGCGAGACAGCGACGCGAGGGGTCAGGGAGCATCGCTGGGAACATGACCTCTCTGTCCAGCAGCAGCTCGGAGGCGAAGCCACCTCAGGTCACCACTTAGACTGGAGCAGCGCACGGGGGACTTTGCCCAGCTCCTGAGGGGCTGCGGGCAGAATATTCCGGCCTGGCAGTTTTTATTTTTGTAAAAAGCTCAAGACAGCACTAGGAGCATCTTGCAGGCACCCTGCAATTATCATAATAAACAGTTTTATCATCTGCTTGGCAATCAATACTGTGGCTTATGCTGCTTTAGTATCTCACTGGTATCGATTACCTTAACAACTGTGCTGCGGTCAGCTGCGTTAACCCCCGCGCCGCCGCCGCGGGCACCGGGCGCTCGGTGCAGCGGGCGGGCCCGGCCTGGCCTACACAGCACGGTGCTTCATGTACGGGGCCGTGCGGGACGGGGCGCACGCCAAGCGACCTGCTTGGTGCTCCAGGGCTGCTTGCCCGACCTGTGGGAAGAGCCGCCGTCGAGGGCCGCGGCGGAGGGGGATTCGCTCGTAAAGCGCCATTGATCCCGCGGTAGCCGAGGAGCTGGGGGAGCTGGATAGCGCTGCGTCTACCAAAGACTCTGCTTCAGCTAAGTGAACCCTTGGGGGTGTTTTGACAGTATTGCCTGGCTTCCAGCAGAGCAGGCGGTGATTAAGAATATCAGGTTAGCGGCTCGTTCCACTTGGGGAGGAAGCACCATGACCTTTTGTGTCGGGATCCGGACAGGGCTTTAGGGAAAGGGAGGACTTCCTGGGATTTGGGGGTAGCTGCGTAGTTGGGTCTCATGGCCCAGTATTTCTCCTAATGGAATTTCCCATCATTTACTGCCCTGCTGATTTCTGATCAATGAAAATAAAATTGCATTGCCTCCTGAGAGGCTCCCTGTATGGCTACAGCCTCCAGCTGTGTCAGTTCCGGTAAGATAATCTCATCAGGCGTGCAAGAGGGTAATAGGAAATAAAAATAAAACCCACAATTAGCAAGAGGCCAAGTAGCAGAGCAGCGGCRTTGGACCCTGCAGCTCTGCAGCGGTGGATGCAGCGGCTTCCATCCCCACCTCGGAGATGATGCTCCCAAGGYGCCCATGTCAAGCGCTTTGTGATGCTCCATAGCCACCCTCAGGAGYGCGTGCAGATCCACCAGAACGCGCTCTAACTTGTCTGGATGGCTGTTTCAGTGCCCCCTCGTGAGGTAGTTAAACTTTCACGAGAGCTGTGTTTGCTCTGAAGTGTTACGGGGATGCAGCAGCTGAGAGAGGGTGCCTGGGTACTGTGGRCTAAAAGAGCCTGAACTTGAGACTTTGAGCCTGTTGAATGGTGTGCAGTTATTGACTCTGCTTGGTTGCTGCAATCAGTAGGGTTTAGTTGGATCAGATAAAGAAAATCTTAAAACGTCTCTGGAGTCTAGRGCAGGCCCTGCTTTGGTAGCAGAGGAGTGTGCAGATGCCCCGTCATTGGGAACAGGCGACCTCGCGGACTCCTGAAGTTTGCCTGATGGGTGCTCTGGGAGGGAAACTGCCCCGTGGGTCCTAGTGGGACCCCGTGGGTCCTCTCTCCCATGGCTTCCAGAGCCTTGCAGCAGTAACCAGAACATGGGGCTCCGTGCTGGAACACGAGCAGYCCACCCGAGCTCCCCTCCTGGGGCCTCTGTGAGGGGCCTGTGCGGGAGCGGTGTGTGAGGCGGGGTGGCGTGTCGGCCCGCGCGGCGCTTGTGCAAGCGAAGCTGCGGGCAAGCAGCCTCGCGCTGCCCGTCCTGGACAAGGCAGGGGCCATGACGAGGGTTGGCAGACCCAGAGCGGGCAGCCTCTCTGAGCCCCGACGAGGGCCGGGTCTGAGGAGACCCGTGTGACTCATGGATCTGACTCTCGCCCCTGCCTGGCCTCGGCGCTGGTCGGCAGTGCGTGGTGCTGGGCGGTGCTGACGGAAGGCAGGCGGTGCTGGCAGGGCCCCCGGCCGCGTGCAGGGATGAGCAGCGCGGGCGGCTTCGCGGGGCTGCTGCCTGTCACCTCCAGGAGCCTCGTTGYGGGGCTGGCTGAGTCTCGGCCACAGCATGTTGTGAGATTTGCTTCTCTGCACAGCGTGAAATACCTGCCCAGTCGGGCAGGACTGCTCAGCACGGCCTATAGGAATGACTGCAGGGTGAGGGAATCGATGAGCCGTCAGCAAGGCTACGAAAGCCAGCTGGAATTTCTCGGGAGCTGTTGGTTACTGCTGTGGTTTGCRTCCTGTGGCCAGTTATAAACATTGCATTTCTGGATATTGTTTTCAGCATGTTTGTTGCAGGACTTGATGGTGTTTGAAGCACTGCAGAGCATCCCTTGAGCTGCTCAGGTGAGGCAGGTGTCTCACAGTGCAAGTCCTTGCAGGAGGTGACTGTCCTTTGCAGTGAGGGCCAGGCAGCCCAGGCACAGCTGYGATGACAAAGCGCTGCTGGTACAAGGAGCTGTGGAAGTCCTGAGTGTGACTGCGGTGCCAGGGTTTTCCTGGGGATCACCTGCCTTGGGTTTGATCCAGGAGCTCCCTTCTTATCTTGTCCTTGTGGAGGATCAAATCCTGCGGCAGTGCTGCTGTGCTTAACACACTGTAAAATAAATCACTTTTATCCTTGTTCCCAAGTAAACACAAGCACGCGCAGTTCTCGGGTGAAAGCGTTTGACAGCGTTCATTCATAGTTTTTTGATGGTGTCTTTGAGGACAAGTGGTTCGTTATCTCTTAAGGCGAACGGGCCTTGGGGCCGTGTAATCCCCGTGAGTCTCCTTCGCGGGACTCGGCTGTGCTGCATCCGCAGCTCCTTGGCAGGCAGTGACAGAGCAAGGGGCGGGCACCAGACTGCAGATACAGGAGAAAAAATGGCAAGGAGAAAAAATGGTACCAAAATGGTAGGAGCATGCAGGCCGTTTTGCAAAGGTGTTACGGTATGGGATGTACGGAGCTGCCACGGCCGTGTGCCCGAGGGAGGTCCCTGATGCTCCTTGGTTACTTCTGGAGGTAGGTCAGCAGTTCTGGAGTTGTGAACCGGAGGCACATCTAGTTCTTTTCTGCAGCAGCATGGCCTGAAAACTGTGTTTGTCAAGAAATATTGCATTTGTAGAGCAAATRGGTGGGTTGTGCAACTGCAGAGACACGGAATGTGTGAAGTTACAAAAATGAACTAATATGGAAGAAAACTATGAAACTTCTCAATGCCCTACAAAAGAGAAGAGGGTCACGCAGGACCTTAAACCCAGCTCCCTGTCCCAGGAGTGTGTAAATGACTTGTCACTTACAAACTAAACAAGTGTTTTACTTGGTTTTGAGGAGGGAGATGCCGCTGAAGCTGCTTGGCCTCAATGCTTTTGCAGCAGGCGCCGCCCGCCCCAGCTGCGCGGCAGCCCCGGGAGCCGCACAGCAGCCCCACRAGTCATGCTGTGCTCGGCATGGCAGCTTGACGGCCACAGCACTGTTTCCCTGCGCTCAAAGGGGTCAGCAGAGCCAGAATGGAATTTCGTGGTGAAATGCTCCCTGAGACGGCATTTCCAGACGTCTCGAGCTCGGTGGCAGCTGGTGTGAAGGACGGCGCAGCGGAAGGTTCTCCTCTTCAAGGAGACCCGTTCTCAGTGCTCAGCCAAGTGCTTGAGCCCTACAKCTCCAGCCCTGTTTTGTTCAGCATTTCCTTTGCTTCCTGCTGCTTGAAAAGCTGTTTATGCTAATGCTGCCGTGCAGATCTGAGGGACTCGCTGTGCCGGCGCATGCTGGCGCTGGGCACGCCGAGTGGGAGCGCGCACCATGCTGCTGTCAGCACACCGACCCTGGCACTGCCAGCCACCAAGGCAGAGCCCCACTGCCGCACGGAGGTTGTGCTGCCCTTCGGAGGTGCCTCCCGAGTCCTTCCTTTGTACAGCATCACCCCTTGCCTCATCCTCCCCTTGCGCCCCTAGGGCCTGGTTGGGTAGGATCCCTCCTCCAGTGGGCACAGGCCCTTCCGCGATGCCTGCGAGTTGCTGGCGTCAATGGGACGGTGGGGCGGCTCGCAAGGGGACGCGGTCGTGACGCTCATGTCAATGGGATTGTAGCCGCTGTAGCCTGTGGGTCGACCCCTCAGCCGCCCCATGGGGCTGCTCGCTCTGCTCTAGCATCGCGGGCTGGAACGCGGCCGTGTGCTCCGCTGGAAGCAGCGATCTGGCTCCATGCAGCCCTGCGCAGAGGCTCACGGAGCAGGCCAGGCTGAAAGCAGCTTTCTCGTTGCCCTCCTGGTACAGCCCAGGCCCAGAGGAGAAGAAAGACGAGGGATGGAGCTTGTTCAGAGCTTGCAAATCCCATTAATAAACCTCCACAAACCATATCTGGCAGTGAGACAACCATTTCTTTAACACAGTCACCTTGGAATACCACTGTCTTTGGTTTTCTCGTCATAAATTGCATGAGAAGAATCACAAGCCTCGCTGCCTGTATAAAAAGTTGATGGAAACCCTCAATTAGAAATTGTTCTCCAAGTCATGCACCTGCTCTCACTTTACACCTAGCTTTTGGTTAGGAAGTCCTGATTTATCCTGGTATTCCAAGCCATGCTGGAGAATCATCAGCTTTTCCCTTTAGTAGTAAAAACACCTGCCAACCTTTCTGGCACCTTAACGAAGGGGGAAGACCTGGAATCTGCACTGTCTGCTTAAAGTGGAGGATAAAGGCATTTTGTGAAACTGGGATTTGAAACTGTTCTTGTGCAGCTTCCTCACTTGAGTTTCCAGCCCTCATTGCTGGGGTTTTAAAGACAGTGTCTTAGTACTCCTGGAACTCATTTTACATACACTTGTACGACAAAATGCCCCGTGAGTCGTGCAAAGTGACAGCTTGCTCATGCAACCAAAATTTCCCCTTTTGTGACCCTCCTGATGGCCGAGTGAGGCAGTGTGTGATCATGTAGTTAAGGATGGTATCGTGAAGCTGATGTCTAAGGGGGTGAAATGGAAGTTACTGGAGGAACTGCTGCTGGACTGCAACTGCTGGAGCAGACATTCCGTTCTTAACCTGAGATTCTGGATAAAAAGTACTGTGTGGCACTTCCCGAGCCTGCTGTGATCCTGTGCTTTCCTTCCCCTCCTGCCTCTTTCCCTGCACTGCCAGCACCCACACTTGCCTCTGGGGCTGGGCAGAAGTCCCCTTGTTTCTCTGCTCCATRCTCTTTCTTCTCCAGTTGCCCCGTGCTGGCTGCAGCGCCAGACTTTAGCCGTGTCTCCAGTGGAGCTGGGGCTGCAGCCYGGGCCCAGCGTGGCTCGGCCGGGAGCCGCGTTGCCGGGAGCCTCGCGTGCCGTGGCCGTGGATGTGACGCATCCGCTCTCGGCGGCTCCCGGCCCGACACCCTTGTTCCCGCGGTGCCACGTGGGTCATTAGCTGCGGGAGCAGTTTCTCACTGTCTCCTTCTCCTTTTGTTTCCCTCCTTCCTCRCTGCTTCCAGTCTTGGTTTCCTGCCAAGCAGCCTCTTGTGAAAGGGCCGCCTAATTAACCCTGTGCTAATTAACAATTTAAAATTACACAGCACGGCTGTTCATATTTAATTCTCGGGAAGCCTGGGCAACAGCGGGACCCCCTCCTCCTTCCCGCGCTCCGTGCTCGGCACCGAGCTGTGGCACGTGAGTGGGACCGAGGACGCAGCTCGGGGCAGAGGCAGGCGGGATGCCCGGCACCCACGTGGCGGGGCAGGAGGCGGCCGGTAGGAGCCTCTGGCGCATGCGGGACACGATGATCCCACCGCRTGTCCACATGTGGCCCTGGCCGATGCTTCTGAGCTGCAGCACCTGGTCCAGAGCCGCAGGCCAGTCCCAGCACCTCTTCATCGGTACCGGGCACAGCAGATGGGTTGAAGTGGGTGCCGAGTCCGTGCTCTGCGGCACAAGGACACTGCATGGGCAGAGCGGGCGACCGTGGCGTCAGCCATCAGCAACGTGGYGATACCGGGCACGGGCAGCGGTGGGGAGGCCGTATGAGGGCAGCGGATGGAGGCCGGAGCAGCGAGCACACGGCGGGCAGGAGGAGGCTCGGGGAGCCGACGGGTTCCCAGACTGCTCTCACTGTAACTGAAGTTCATTGATTTTACGGGAAACCATGTTTACAGACAGAGTGCCGATCGACCTGACGAGTTGACTTCTGCCTCCTTAAGTAAGAACTACCTTTCCTTATTGACTGGCTGATAAACAGAGCGAGGCGGCGGGGGCGAGAAGGGGCTGGGAGCGCCACGGCGCGGGAGCCTCGCCAGTCCCTGCACGATGCTGCGCGCGTCCTAGGCCTGCGGCATCCCAGACCAGCCGCTCCTCACGCCCGGGACCCCTGCTCGAACGTGCTTCACTTTAGCAAAGAAACTCCTCTCATGGATTGAAYGGGCCGATACCCCGCGGTTCCTGCATGGGCAGGACGTGCATTCTTGTGCATCTTGCCCCTTGTCCCTTTGGGAATGAGCCAAGCAGTGAGACAGCTCTGGGGCTCTGTTGGCACGTGGCAGGGCYGGATGGTGCCGGCGGCACGGGGAGAAGGAAGAGCCTTTCGGGGAGGCAGCTCCCGGCTTGCGGAGCGCAGGGGGTGCTGCTAGGGCCGGGGCGGGCAGCAGAGCCCTCCAATTAATTGGTAGGCGCTCRCAGCTTGCCGGGCTGGCCGGGCAGGGAGAAGAGATTGGCTTTCTTGTCAATAAACAAGTCCCCAGTGCAGCATCAAAGCCGCAGTCCTTTATCAATCGCGGCCTCCTCTTCCCGCATGTTCCTGTAACTTACCAAGCATTTATGGCATTGATTTTGCAATCAGGCTGTTAACCCTCCCGCCCCGTCGGCCCTGCTCACCCTTTTGGCCCAACTGTCAATCAGGCAAATTCCTGCCGCTCCGGAGTTGGGGTCAYGGAGCCTCTCCGGATTCGCCCTGTGCCGCTGCGTGTTCTTGGGAGACGCAGTGCACTCTGTGATTTYGCTGCCTGCTTCGCTTTGATCTTTATTTATTTGCTTATTTTAACACAAGAGGAGCTTTCTGTCCAGCCTGGGAAACCAAATGCTCTTTCCAGGCGCCTGGAAAGCTCCCTGCTCGTTCCATGTGACCTTTCCAAGTCTGCGGACAGACTCCTACTAAGTTTTTCTCAGCAGAAAGTGAGGCCGCCTGAGCATGCCGGAGCCAGGAGTTTGGAGTTTGTCATTTGTCTTTTATACCCCCTGATGTGAGTAGGGTCCGGAATCCAGTTCTAGGAGYGCAGGAGAGCGAAGAAGGGTGGCAGAGTAGTCGGGTTGTGTCGCGTTACCTGCGCAGCCCTGGCACGGGCACCATTGACGGGAGCACCTCGCTCGGGACAAGCCCTGGGAACGGTGCTTGGGAATGGCTTCCCACCGCGCGGCAGGAGCAGCCGCGGGATTCGGAGGCGRGAGAGCAGAGGCCCTGCTCAGCCCCGGCAGGCTTGCGGATCTTAACGTATTGCTGCTAATTTTCATCTGTAACGTTATCGCAGAAATGATAAATCTACGTTGATGTGAGCACTTGGAGAGAGCAAGGGCATGTAAATACACTTGTGCATCTCTCACATAATTACAGAGCGGACAGCATAAAGGGAAAATTGCAAAAATCAGACAGGAAATCAGAAGAAAAAGATGGCTATTGCAGTAAGGAAAAACAAACTGGCAGAGGATAAAGCTAGCAAAAAGATAACATCTCCTGTTGTTGAATTTTCTTATGCTCGAGTTAAGATAATTCATGCAGTGCTTCTGTGTTGGGTTAGCAGCAGTGCATGCAGGCAGCTTTCTCTGACAAATCKCCAGTTTATTCCCCCCCTTCCTCTCCTCGGCCTGCTCCGCGATTGCGTGGCCATGTCCCCATGGGCGCCCCATCCGCTGCAGGTGACGCAGCGGGTGCTCCCGGGGCCGGCGTCCTCTCGGTCCTCTCTCAACRCAGCGCCCGGAGGGAGTCCTGCAGATCAGCGGCTTTCACCTTTCCTGGTTCGCAGATCCGAAAACCAGGGAGTAGTTGGGCCCTGCACGTGTGGATCTTCCTCAGTTGTCCTTAAGGGAGGCTTCCTGCCTGTGTGCACGGGGAAACCCGTGGAGCACAATTTGGGCCTATTGGTCATAGGGTTTTAGTTGTTGCTGCTGTTTCTTTCCATTTGGCTTGCACAGGAGTGATCCACAGGAAGGAGACTCCGTGGCCACGTCCCTCTGCGGACAGAGGCCTGCTAGGTTTGTGACTGGGCTGTCAGTGCCCTGCAAATCCACAGCCTGCGGAATGACGCTGCGGCTCCCGGGGGGATCTGGTCTCCCGGGGCTCGGGCAGGGTGGCTCTGCGGGGCACCCTGGCCGGGTGCTGCCGGCAGGTGCTCGGGCACRGGTGGGTCGGGCAGCATGAGCAGCACTGGGGGCTGTGCAGCACCAGCTTCCCAGGGCTTCCCAGCACGCGCGGTGCTGGCCCCATTGAGATGGTCGGGACRGACGCTTGTCAGAGCTGGAATTTCCTGTTTGGTTTCTTCCTTGACGTCTCGCAGTCTATATTCTGTCCAGAACACAGCCGAGTAATTAAATCTCCTGTGCGCGCCGCGTTTTGCGGCTTTGAGATGCCTGGGAACTGCTCCGGGCTGCGACGGGCGGCCGCGGAGGCAGCGCACGAGGACCGCAGGGCCGGAGCTGCTCCCACAGAGGCGTCGTGCGCGGCCGAGGGCAGCGCGTGGAGCGAGCCGCTGCGTGCGTGTAGCGCCTGCTGCCTCCTGCACAGCTTTTAAGCTGTCTGTGTTCTGCCGTAGCTCTGTGATTCTCTTCCTGCTAAATATTTCATTTTTCTTCCATGGATGTAAGCCAGTTGGGGGTGCAAATGCTAGTCCTGCGAAGTTCCTTCCCCTTGGGGAAGGAGGGTGCCACCTTCCCTGTCCCCCAGGCTCTGCTCTTGCTGCTCACTTGCTGCCACGCTGCGCGCTCTGCGTTAAACTTGCATCAAACCTGCTCTGTTGGGGTCTTATTCCTGGGGCAGGGGCTCTCGCTTGGTTCGGTGCTGGTGGGGACTGTTCTTGGTGGAAAGGCTGGGTCTGCCCTCTGACTTACTTGCCTTTCTTCTCTCTTTCTCCCTCCCCTGCCCGCCCCTAGGTCCAAGCCGTACCGGGTGCAATGAAAGCTCCATGCAGGCCTCGCCATGGAGGGCTGTGACTCGCCTGTCATCCCCGGGAAGGACAATGGCTGTGGCATCCCTCAGCACCAGCAATGGACTGATCTCAACAGCACCCACCTCCCCGACAAGGCCGGCAGCATGGAGCCGCCCACAGCGGAGAGCCACGGGCCCCTAGACAGCCTGCGGGTCCCTTTTAATGAGCGCGTCCCCGACAGCGCCAGCTCGGGTGGCCCCAGCACCGAGCCCGCTAGCAAAGAGGTCAGCTGCAACGAGTGCTCGGCCTCCTTCGCCAGCCTGCAGACCTACATGGAGCACCACTGCGCCGGCGCCCGCCCGCCGCCCCCGCTCAAGGAGGAGAGCGGCAGCGAGAGCAGCGAGGAGGGGGACGAGGAGAGCGACGTGGAGAACCTGGCTGGGGAGATCGTCTACCAGCCCGACGGCTCGGCCTACATCGTGGAGAGCGTGAGCCAGCTGGCGCAAAGCGGGGTGGCCTGTGGCGCCAGCAGCGGGGCCCTCCCGCCGCTCTTCGTGAACTCTCTGCCCGGCGCTGGGGGCAAGCAGGGAGACCCCTCCTCTGCGGCGCCCGTCTACCCACAGATCATTAATACTTTCCACATAGCCTCATCCTTCGGGAAATGGTTTGAGGGCTCAGACCAGTCCTTCCCGAATACCTCAGCCCTGGCGGGCATCAGCCCCGTCCTGCACAGCTTCCGCGTTTTCGATGTGCGACACAAAAGCAACAAGGATTACCTGAACAGCGACGGTTCTGCCAAAAGCTCCTGTGTATCCAAAGATGTTCCCAACAATGTGGACCTGTCCAAATTTGATGGCTTTGTGCTCTACGGGAAGAGGAAGCCCATCCTGATGTGTTTCTTGTGTAAGCTCTCCTTTGGGTATGTCCGCTCGTTTGTGACCCACGCGGTACACGATCACCGAATGACTCTGAGTGAGGAGGAGCGGAAAATTCTTAGCAATAAGAACATCTCCGCTATCATCCAAGGGATAGGCAAGGACAAGGAACCCCTTGTAAGTTTTCTGGAACCAAAAAACAAAACCTTTCAACACCCTCTTGTTTCTGCAGCTAACCTCATAGGCCCTGGACACAGTTTTTATGGTAAATTCAGTGGCATTCGAATGGAAGGTGAACAGGCTCTCCAGGCCGGGGCCGCCGGTGGAGCGGAGCAGCCGCAGTCGGGCATCCTGGCACCCGGCGCGCTCCTCAACCTTGGCGGGCTGACCAGCTCGGCTCTGAAGACGCCAATTACCTCAGTCCCCCTGGCCCCGCTGGCTTCCAGCCCTACCAAATCCTCCGAGGGGAAGGAGCCTGGGGCAGCAGAGAGCGAGAAGCAAGAAACGGGTGACCAGGATAGCCTCTCGGAAAAGGCAGAGCCAGTTGAGGAGGTGGAGGACGAGGAGGAGGAGGAGGTGGAAGAGGAGGAGGAGGAAGAGGAAGAGGAGGAAGAGGAAGAGGAAGACGATGATGAGGGTTGCAAAGGACTGTTTCCGAGCGAGTTGGAGGATGAATTGGAGGACAGGCCCCAGGAGGAATCTGGGGCTGTGTCAGGCAGCAGCAGCAGCAAAAAGGACCTTGCTCTCTCAAACCAAAGCATTTCTAACTCTCCCTTAATGCCTAACGTGCTCCAGACCCTGTCGCGGGGCACAGCTTCTACTAGTTCTAATTCTGCTTCTTCCTTTGTCTTTGATGGTGCAAACAGGAGGAATCACTTAAGCTTTAACAATGAGGGCGGTGGAGCCAATGTGGCAGAGGGCAGCAGGAGGCTGGACTTTATCGATGAAAGTGCCAATAAGGACAATGCCACAGCACCAGAACCAAATGAGAGCGCGGAGGGCGAGGACGGGAGCTACATCTCCCATCACCAGCATGCTGGCCCCCTCTGCGAGCTCGGGGGTGGCGAGTGCCCCTCGGGGAGCGGCGTCGAGTGCCCCAAGTGCGACACGGTCCTGGGCTCCTCGCGGTCGCTGGGTGGCCACATGACTATGATGCATTCTCGCAACTCGTGCAAGACGCTCAAGTGTCCCAAGTGCAATTGGCACTACAAGTACCAGCAGACGCTTGAGGCGCACATGAAGGAGAAACATCCCGAGCCGGGTGGCTCGTGTGTCTACTGCAAGAGTGGGCAGCCCCACCCGCGGTTGGCACGGGGTGAGAGCTACACGTGTGGTTACAAGCCTTTCCGCTGCGAGGTCTGTAACTACTCCACTACTACCAAAGGCAACCTCAGTATTCATATGCAGTCCGATAAGCATCTCAACAACATGCAGAACCTGCAGAACGGAGGGGGCGAGCAAGTCTTCAGCCACACGGCCGGGGCTGCTGCTGCCGCGGCAGCCGCAGCRGCCGCTGCAGCCGCAAACATTGGGAGCACCTGCGGGGCCCCCTCTCCCACCAAACCAAAAACCAAGCCCACGTGGCGGTGCGAGGTGTGCGACTACGAGACCAATGTAGCCAGGAACCTGCGTATTCACATGACCAGTGAGAAGCACATGCACAACATGATGCTGCTTCAGCAAAACATGTCCCAGATCCAGCACAACCGGCACTTGGGCCTCGGCAGCCTGCCGTCCCCGGCGGAGGCAGAGCTCTACCARTACTACCTGGCGCAGAACATGAACCTGCCCAACCTGAAGATGGACGGCACGTCCTCTGACGCGCAGTTCATGATGGGGGGGTTCCAGCTGGACCCCACCAACCCCATGGCGACCATGGCTCCRTCTCTAGGTGAGGCTGAGCCGCTCTGCTGCGCACGGTGACCGTGTGTGCAGGAGGCCTCGTGGCCTCGCGCCGTGGATGCCCCCGCACACAACGGGGCCTGATGCCCTCTCCGCAGCGCGGTGAGCGGCGGGTGCTCTGGTGTGGCGGGCGAGGAGCCTGCGATGGGAACAYCCTGTCTGCATCCCTCCCAAAGCACCGCCCTTGTCCCAAGAGAAACATGTTGCTTTTTGTGCCGTTCCTGAGGACTTTGGAAAGGAGCTAATGAATGGCCAGAATGGGTTATTGCTAACAAACATTGCACATTCACTGTGCTGAAGTTAGGATGCTCTCCAGAGGCTTCCTGGTGTTCCCTTGTGGTGTGGGAGGGTGCTCAGGGCTGTTCTGGGGTAGTTTTGTGAGGGTCTGATGGGTTGCAGGCACTCTCCAAGGCAGGCSTCAAGCTGTTATGTTGTGGAAGGCTTGTGTTGCCTGCTTGCATGTCCTGAAGGGATTGTGTTATGGATTCCTTTGGAAGGGAGATCTTCCCTTTGCTGAGGARACTCAGCTGAAAACTTTCCTGTAATGCCACTGTGAGATGCATGATCCAAGGCCTGAGTGGAGGGTGCTGTTAAACTGCAGAGGAGCATCTGCAGGGAGAAAAGAGCCTTTGTCACCTCCTGACAGAAACAGCCCAAAATAAACTATGAGATGCATTCTTCCTGAAAACAGGCATTCATCATAGTTGAGTTGGCACTGTGCTTGGCACAGCGCGGGAGATGCCAGAAAAGGCTCTCTGCATCCCTGTGGAGTTTAGCCCAGGGATTAGGCTCAGAATGGGATGGAGAGTCCCTGAAAGCACTTTACAGCRCTGCATTTGTCAAAACCTTCCCCAGAGCAACGCTGTGCAGAGAGCACCGCTGCCTCCATCAGCACTGGACTTCACAGCACTCTAGGAGAGAGGCTGGAGCCCGGCGAAAGGCCCTGCAGCACTTAGGACGCAGCAGACGCCAACCCAAATGACTCCTGTCTGCTGCTTTGCTGCTGCAGAGCTCTTTTCCCAGRGCTTTGAGAACGTGTGCAGAGAAAAGCTGCCACTTTACCTGCTTCCCTCTGAACTCGTTTCTCCGCGCTGCACCTGCCCCGCGTAACCTTGCCCGCYGTGGATGCTGCTATTGCTGATGCGCTGCAGCACCGGTTCACTGGTCGCATGCATGTTCTCCTTCAGCTATTCTTAGTACAGAGTATTATTAGTCCAGAAGGACTTTAATGTCATACGAGAGAACAACAACACAAGGCACTAAAAAGTGAAAACGAAGGAACTCAAGTGGCAATAAATTAAAGTAATTATTTTTCTGTCTGATGTCCCRGCTTGTATCTCTGGGAGGTCAAGGACACAATATTTGGAGTGCATTTTCAATTGCTCCAAGTTGCCAAAAGATACAATTGGCAAAGTAGCTTATTGTGTATGACATTCCTTGTGTCACTCATGGTGGGTTTCCTGGAAGATTATCCTTTTGGGACATTGTAGTCCCCTCTTGTTTAAAAACAGGGAGACTGGCAGGAGAGAACTTGGGGAGTATTTTAACTGAAGTCCCTTTAAAGCGCATGGCAAAACCTTGAGTGCATGTGAGCACAGAGAGCGATTTCTGCACTGTGCTCTTGACGGTTACAAATCTTGAGCTAAGGATCGCGCAGGGAGGCCCTTCCCATGTCAATAAGCACTTGACACAAGCTCAGCTTATTAGACTCAAAGTAAAAGATTTATCCTATCAGAGTGGCTTTGCTCTGCATGAGCGCATCTTAACTTCTAGGCTCTTTGTTTTTAGTCATCTGTCATAGTATTTGCTTGCTTGTACATTTGTGTCTTTTATATAGAGAGRTGCAGATTTTTGTATGCACTCATTATTAAACTGCTAGAGGTGAAGCAGGACTTTAATATTTTTACACTTCAGTCCAAAACTAGGTTTGAATAGATTAGTAATTTAGAAGACTGTTTGGGAGCTTTTACTACACAAGATGTTCAGAGTATTCCGATTCAAAGAAAGAATTTTGGGATGCATCGGCTTAGAAGAGTCATCGATGGGGAGACCCGGGCTGGAGGAGGCAGGCGGCGGTGGCGTTCGGGCTCCAAGGCGCTCGGGGAGCTGAGCGGAGAGCGCAGCTCTGCGCTGCCCAGGAGCTGGAGCAGCACAAGAAAGGGGCTGCGGCTGCTTGGACGGGAAGACGAGCCCCTCTTCGAGAGGCTGGCCCGTGGCAGCGCAGGGTGCCCGCTGGGACCCAGCTCTGCCCCACATGTGTGYGGGACGTGCTCGGTGGGAGTTGGGTCCTGCTGCTCTCAGACTCGAGTTGTCCAGCCAGCTGYGGCTTCTCCTACCCAGAGCCGTGCTGAGTGTGGTGGTGGTTGTGGGACAGACATTAGTCTTCCTCTGCCTGAGACTCCAGGTTGCCAGAAGGGTTTGCATGGACTTGGTTCTGCCTGAGCTGCGAGTGTTCCCGGTGTTGGCTTTTCCCCAGCAAGCAGATTGAAATGCAGGGAAGTAAAAGTTAAGAAAATAAAAATCTCTGTTTTCGATTGACTGGGTAGCTGTTGACCTGAAGGTTGCTTTGATAAAATAAGCTTTTAAGCCAAGCTGTGACGTAAGCTCGAGGTATAATACCAAACCCCTGCAGGAGGTGTGTAAATGTCTCTGGAATGGAAAAGGGGAGCAAGGTGGAGCAGAGATCCTAGGGAGAGGCCGGCAGTCGGTCTCTGTGCTTTGGCACAAGAAGTTAATATTAGAGAAAAGTCTCTCCACATCTTCAAAGTATTCGGATGTAACTGGGAGCTTGCTGTACTCGTCGGCTGTAGGCGCGTAGTCAGGCTCGYGGTGTCAAGAGCGGATCTGTGACCGCTCGGGATGGCGGGTCACGTCCTGCAGCCGTCCCTGCCGGCCGCTGCCCATGCTCCTCGGGCTAACGACACCCTCCTTGCAGGACGCTGTGCTGCCCTGCACTGTTTCTCTTGGGCAAGAGACAGGGCCTGATACTGCAGGGCTGATGCTTTTGGATGGGCTTTCGTGCTTGCCTTGTTCTGCACGGTTTTCTGCTTCTGGTTGTAGCACAGTCACCTAACTGCAGTACTTGGGTTTATGGCCAGCATCATTGGTTTGGGGGACCAGGGCCTGAGCTCAGATACTGCATGAAGTGACATTTCTTACTTCTCGAGGCTGCAGAGACAGTCTCATGCAGGTCTCCCGATCTGGTTTCGGGCACTCGGTGCTGCACTGGGCAGAGTCCCTCCTCTGAAGCTGTACAGGAGCAGGGCTCACCTGCTGTAGTTCGTGGCCAGAGGGCTGGCAGCTGCTTTTCCAGAGCTTGGCGTTGATGGGGTGGATAGCCAGGGCTGCTGCGCTCCTTTCCCACTGGAGGCAAAGTGCACACTAGCCACCTTGCCTTGTCCTTTGCATGTGATGCCAGCCAGCAGCACCCAGGAGCAAGGGAGGGGGCTGCTTGGCTCTTGCCGCAGGTTTGGCAGGTGTTAGCGTTGCACTGAGAGCTTGTGTTCTGCTCCTCTTCTCCAGGCAAGCAAACAGTTCAGCCTTTCTGATRGTTTTTCTCCCCTTTTTCCTTGGTGCAGTGGGTGGAGAGATCCCCCTGGACATGCGGTTAGGTGGCGGACAGCTGGTGTCTGAGGAGCTAATGAACCTGGGYGAGAGCTTCACGCAGACCAACGACCCATCACTGAAGCTCTTCCAGTGCGCGGTGTGCAACAAGTTCACGACGGACAACCTGGACATGCTGGGGCTCCACATGAACGTGGAGCGGAGCCTCCCGGAAGACGAGTGGAAGGCGGTGATGGGGGACTCCTACCAGTGCAAGCTGTGCCGCTACAACACGCAGCTCAAGGCCAACTTCCAGCTCCACTGCAAGACGGACAAGCACGTGCAGAARTACCAGCTGGTGGCACACATCAAGGAGGGCGGCAAGGCCAACGAGTGGAGGCTGAAGTGCGTGGCCATTGGGAATCCCGTGCACCTGAAATGCAATGCTTGCGACTACTACACCAACAGCCTAGAGAAGCTGCGCCTGCACACCGTGAACTCGAGGCATGAGGCCAGCCTGAAGCTCTATAAGGTAAGGGTCGGGTTTATTTAACCCTTTTTCAGGGCCCAAATGTTGGGACAAAGAAAAATCTATTTTCAAGTGCGGTGGATTGGGATCCTTTGGAGAAGAGCTGCCCTCAGATCTTTCAAGTGGGGCCCGGTGTTATTTGCGTAGCATAGCTCTGCGGTTTGCATTCTGCTCACAAATAGGTTCTTTTAAAGCGACAGACCAGTAAGCCTCTGATTCCATTGTAAGGGGCTTTAAGGAGTGCTTATGTCTTACAGCACTGCATATGTGTTTCCATGCTACTTCTACATGTGAATGTTCATCAGATGCTGTTGAAAGTGTTCATACAATACGGCATTTGCCTCTGTGTGCTGTTTGTGGTAGGTAGGTTGTTAGGCATCGCAGCAGGTTCTGCAGAGGAACCCGAAGGCTGTTGGTGATCCCAGAGAAGTGTGTTGACCCTGGCATTGGGAGCGCCGCGTGACCTACGTGGATTGGATGCGGGTTCCATATTTTTAAGCTCCGTGYGTGCTAATACTGGGATCTGTAGCAGACTCGGGGCTAGAAGAGAGAGAAGGCTGTAGAGAAACCCGCTTGCATGTGCACTTGTCCATGCAGACGGCGTCTGGAAGCGCTGTTGGTTTTCATGCCTGGCAGTGTTTGGCCTGCGACTCCATCTTGTTTTCCCTTTCCTCTTTTTTTTCACCTCCTTGTGCATCTTCTTTATAACCACCCCCTTTTCCCTGACATTTTTTCTCTCCCTGCCCATCCTCTTCCCCTCCCCAGTCTGAAGGCTGCGGGCTSTAACCCAAGCGGAGCTCCGGATACGGTAAATAGTCCTTTCACTCGTGCAGCAGAATTGCTCCAGACGTTTCTATTGATTTTCACTGGACTTAAAGCTTCACCTTTTTCTCTAATCATCCCATAATGGCTTTAGTATGAACAATCAGGTACAGATTGCCATAAATCTGAGCAGCCGCATCGCTCCCGTTCACACGCGCTGCCCCGCTCCTTGTCTTCTCCTTCTCTCTCAGTTCTTATATTTTTTCTGTCCTCGTTTTTTTTCTGTATTTTTTTAAATCTTTTTATAGATTTTTTTCTCTCTTCCACAGTTGGCGGGTTTTTTTATAAATATATATAGATATACATAGATCCATGCACGCAGACTGTGTTTTGTTGTTCCTGGCTATTTCTCTGAATGCTTTTCTGTATGTAATGGGATTGTAAAACTTGACATTGAACTGTGCTATAGCCCCTATGCAAGGAGATACAGAGATTAAGTTAGAGTTCGAAATGACTTTTTTTTAATCCCCTCTGGGAGGGAGCTGTTGGAGTAAAATTAGGGAACTGGGAACAGGATAGAAGGGATGGTTTGGAATACGGCTCTGGGCCTTAGCTAGTGCTTTTGGGAGCCAGTCCTGCTCCCCTCTACCCCTGCTCCCTCCTTCCCTATGCAGAGGCACARGGACCTGTGAGAGGAACCTCAGCTGCGAGCCAGGGCAGGAGGTTCCTACTGGGACTTGGAGGCAGCCAAGGTGCCCTGGCTCTCCGTGGAGTTCAGTTTGAGCACATGAGTTATTTGGAAGTCCTTTTGTGACTTACAGCTCTTCTGTTGTCCTTTAAACATACACTGCTAGGGTTTACAAATTCTTGGTCCAGACCCTTCAGCTAGCAATTTCTACTGGGAAAAAAGCAGTWAGGACACTAGAAATCTCCGGCCGCCCAAAAAGTAGTGGGGAGGGAAAGAAAAAAGGAAAATCACAGAGTCGGGTTGGGAACGGAGCTGCATGTTGCAAAGGTTCCTGAAATGCCTTCCTTGGATGGGCAGAGAGGGATCATTGTCACCTCTCAGGTTCACAAGAGGCCTGGGCAATTCCCAAGCTGTGACCCTCCAACCTTGGTTCCAATGAGAAAGCAGGGGGAAGCATGAGGCAAAGAGTACCATATCTCAAAGTCCTGAGGTCCGTTGCATGGTCCACGTATTAACTTCGCCGCCTGTCCGCATAAAGTCGGTGAGAAGCGGCAGCGAGCGCTGCTCTTTGTTGTGCTGAAGCCCAGGCTGCGTTGCTGCGAGCTGTGCCCGCACGGCCACGTCCTGCCCGCACGGCCACGTCCTGCCCGCACGGCCACGTCCTGCCCGCACGGCCACGTCCTGCCCGCTCGGCCTCGCAGCGCTCCACGTGCAGAGCGGGCTCTGTGTGGGGCCTCGCCCGGGTCTCGGCTCCTCGCAGGGGTCGCAGCGCCCTGTCCCTGCCGATGGCTGAGGGGACGCAGCGGCAGCGGGGGCGGTTCGCGGAATGGCTTCTCTTCTCTCGGGCCTTGGTGTGGTCTGCAGTAAATTGAGATTGATTGGATGTTATTTTTCCTCTTGCTAATGTAATCCATTAGCCTGGCACATGCATAATCAGTTTAGAGCACAGTTAACTGGATGTAATCGAGTTCTTCCCTGCCTGCTGGAGAAAATCCTCTCCAGATGCTGCTGGGTGAGAGCACACACTGGGCTTATCACACACAATCCTCCTTATTCTGCTTTTTTTGCCATTTTCCTCTTAAATCACACATTATTGGCTGCTTGTGTTGTCCAAGAGCCACTTCTGTCAGTGGTACTTGCTGCCAAAAATGTAATCCGGAAACGCTGTTAACTCCTAGTCCCAGGAACCGTTTAGCCRCCTCCTCGAGGAGGAAGAGGAGGAGAGCCTTTGGCGCCACTGCCACCATTGTCCTGCGCATCTCAATAATTCATCTTTTTTACAAAAAAAAAGAAAAAAAAAAACCCTCCAACATTTTCCCATGATCTCAGGTGCCTTCAGAGCACCAGGTATTCCAAGAACAGCAGCCTGGCTGGGTACACGGGTACGTCGGGAACTGCTCAGTCCAGCAAGTGGCTTAGCCAGTCCAGGAGGAGCCTGGCAGAGGTTACTGCTGCAAAACTCTGTGTGGCAGAGAAGTTCTGATCTGCTCCCCTCGTTCCCTGGTGTGTTTATTGCCTTCAGAGATGCTCCAGTGTTGTTTATGCATCACCACTCTCTGATACCCAGAGATGTATAGTTCTTTACATGATTTATTCATGGTGAACAAATGCACAGCTACTACAGCGCAGACACTCCATGGTGAGTCTGCTTGCTGCTGAGTGCCAGGGCAATGCACCATATCASAGATGCTTTGATTTTAAATCTGCTTTCCCACCCCCAACAAGGATTTCTCTTTCCCCCCAGCAGAAATCAGCGGTAGGGATGGAGCCCGAGATGATACATTGCTCTAGATGTGGGAGCACTGCTTTGTTTTGGGTCTGCTCTGCTYGTGAGGAGGAAGACTCGGCCTCTGTTACCCGAGCAGAACAGACCTGAAATGTGGATCTGGGGCAGAGGAGTGTGTGGCCYTGCCAGGACCATGGTATATTTTGCCAGTGGGCACCGCTTGCACGCTGCRCTCAGCCCTGGCACTGGAGCAGGCACGCAGAGATGAGGGTGCTTGGGAGAGCGCGGAGAGCACGCGGAGGCCAAAGGAAACATGTCTGGGGTTTGATTTTTATCAAAAACTTCCTTCCGTCTCTGCCTTTTAAGGTTCTTGGGGTAAAGCTGTGCACAGAGTCTCTCGTGCTGTTGCAGAGGATTTAGTGCTGTATTAACCTTTGGTTTACTCCCTGACTTCTGTGTGTTTKGGGTTTATTTTTGCAAGTTTATCTTCGAAGTACAGCTGCGGCATCAGAGGTCTGAATTACGCTCATGAGTAACACGGGCTGTGCCAGGAGCCTGTTTAAATTGGAGAATATAAGGGACTTTTAACTGATTTCCTAAAAGGTTTTAAGCTAAAATTCCACCAGGAGCTTCACAAGTGAAGATCCATTTAAAAGTCTCCCTGCAGCATTGTTCTAAACCTGCTCACCAAAAGCTTTAATTCACATCTACCATCTTCTCCTCTCAGATAAACCCTTAATGAGGGACGAGCTCAGGAGCTGAAGTGGTTCCAGGGACCGCTGCAAGCCCTGGGCCCTGCTGGTCGTGTCCTGGTCGCGCTGCACAGGGGCCTGGCCTGGACTCCTTCACGGTGCCACTCGGTACTTGCTCTTGGCCTCTCCAAAGGCACCTCAGCCAGCTGAGCTATTTCTGAGCAGTCACAGCCAGTCCAAAAAATTACAGTGAAAGCGGCGTGGGAGGTTCTAGGCTTGCTATCTCCTAGGAAATTGATTAAATTACAATAAATAATGCACATACTATATATAAATATATATAATGCATTTTTGTCCTGTCTGCCAGCCCTAAAAACTCTGGCTTTGCAGTATTGCATGCAATCAAGTTTTGCAATTCAAATTAGGCAATAAGCTCTACTTGTGCAACGAGTTCCCTGAAAGTTGTGCCTTAGGGTATGGTTGGACAAGATCTCGTACACCTTGTTGCAGCTCTTTGATGCTCGCTGTCTCTGGGGCTGCTCTGCCAAAGGCTGAGCAGCAGCGGTGGGTTGAGGTCACGGTCATGCAAACGCCTCCGTGTGCCGTGGTGGCCCTGCCTGGCCTGGCCCTGCCTGCCGCAGGGTTGTGGCACTGCCAGGGGGAGCAGCCGGGACCCGCTTGCAGTGAGCACAGGTGCCYGTAGGATTGGTGCTGGCGCCTGGTGCTTCGGCTGCTGGGTTGCTCTTGCCTTGGCACTGAAAGTGGATGTCTCGTCGTTCCTTCTTCCCTCTGCCACGGGAAGATGGGTTCCAAGGAGGTGCCTTTGCTCAGTCGTGGTTATGGGCAGCGGGCAGGCGCCCCYGGGTCCTGGTTTCCCCCTGCAGAGCGAGGCTGCGCGTGTGACCTGGGGCCTTTCACCACTTTGTGCCGTGTTAGTCCCCTGGCCCTGTCCTCTGTATCCATGCGCTGCCTCCAGCCTCATCCGAGCCTCGCTCTGTGCACCCGGGAGCAGCTCCRAGCCGGCGATGGCTCCGAGCGCGATGGCTGTAGAGAAAATCACCTGGGGAAGTTGCAGGCAGCGGTAACAAAGCCTGTCTCCACAGAGGGGAGGCTAATTACACAGCTAATTAATCCAACAGATGTCACTTTAAATGCCTGTTTCTTTGTGATTCTGCTGCACACATCACGCTGGCGGAGCAGCTCCGGGCCGTGGCTCTGGGGCCTGGCGCGTCGCGCTGGCTCCGCGTGGCTTCCATGGAGAGGCCATGCCCGGGGGGGGGAGTCCAGCCCTCACTGGGACAGGTTGCACGGGGAGAAGCGCTGCTTAAGGCTTGCGTTTGGCTGAGGAATCTGGAATAGCAGCTACAAGTGCTGGGGCAACTGTTTACGTTCCTGCTGTACAAGCGTGGAAGTTGGGCAGAGATGGAGGGAGAGGAGACCCTGTCCTCTGGGAGAGCAGGAGTGGAGCCCGAGGGCAGCAGTGGGGATGGGAACCCCTCGGGGTGGGCAGAGCCCCGGCCCAGGGGACATGGTGCCCGGCGGAGCCTCCTCCCCGGCTCTCGCCTTATCGGGGCATCACAGTTGGCGCGCTTGATTCAGCATAATGGATGTGCTCTCATTTCCCACAGCTGACGAGGATTATATCAGCTTGGTTTAACAGTCTCATTTTCTGTTCCCAATGCACACTCGTTTTAATGTGTTTCAGTTAATGAGGTAGAAGAGAGAATGAGGTGTTAGTGTTTATACACAGCCAGCCAGTCTGCGTCGAGGGCTCTGGGGTCCGCGCGGTCCCTTCCCGGTGCTCTCCAAGGGGCGGCATTAGCTGGCGTTTATAGAGAATTTATTGCCTGTGGTTTTCGCAGGTAAAAACAGCCACCCTCAGGGTTTTTTCCTGCTCGTGGGTGTTTCTGGCTCCCCACGTCCCTCGCACGTTGCTCAGGGCCGCGGGATACGTCAGCAGCAGCCGCGGGAGCGGGGCTGGCCCCAGCGCTGCGTCGCACCCGGCGCTGAGCGCGAGCGGAGCCGCCGCCATCTCCGCGGGGTAAAAAGTTCACGCGGGCCCGGCATGATTTACGGCGGGAGCGGCGGCGCTCTGCTGCGCGCGGGGCCTGCGCGGCCCCTCAGAAGGGATAACCGGTCGCAGAGGCCTGGCTGGGCACAGCCGCTGGCACCGGAGCCCTCGCCCTGCGCTGCCCGMGAGGGGAGCAGTGAGGCCCTGGTCCCCACGCTTGGAGTGCGGGCGCTGTAAATCCGCAGGCCGCTGACACGTCCATGCGAGTGCCGTCGCGCGGCAGCCCCTTTGGTTCCGGCGCGCTGCAGTTACCTGCACCGCCGTGCACCGCGAGCAGCCAGCGCACCGTGTGCCGCGTGTGCCACGAGGCCCCCTTGGCCCATGGGCAGCCGCACTCCGGCACCGCGTCCCGAGCGGCCTTGGGGGCGACACCGTGGAGCCACACGACAGCTGCAGAGCCCCTCACCCTGCCTTGGGGCCACACGTCATTCAGACACCTCTGGGGTTGGAGTTAGAGCAAAGCAGGGTGCAGCCTGCACTGGGGAAGGCAGYGGATCGTGCTGGGACCCTGAAATGACTCCTCGTCCCTTTTGCCATGCAGATCGTTTTTGCTTTGTTTTAAACCTTTTAAAAGGCTTTTGCTTTGTTTAAAAGGAGGGGACTGTTGCAGTGTGACCTTAAGGAAGCCGTGGTATATCCCACCTTGTACCTTCTGCATGAAGTCTTAAACTTCTGTTTTCAGTTACAGAGTCTCGTATTGGAAAACCCCAAGGTTGAACTTGCTGCATCTCGCAGTTTGAAGAGTTAACTGCTGACCTGGTTCCAGAAATACATAGTGTTTCTTGTCTGCATTTATTTAGCTTCAGTTTCTGAGCACCGAGTTTTACTTTGGCTTGTCTTAGAAAAGAAACCTTCTCATATGGGAGGCTTCATGTACGAGTGCTTGCTGGCTATGGTCGCRTTAGCTGAATTTCTCTTGAACGAGTTAGAAGGATTGAACTGAAGTCTCTTACTGCTGTAAAGTCTGCTTGATTCTGTACTCCTATGGAGGATGTAAAACTACAGTTGCTCATTGCTCTTTTAACCTCAGACCCAACTTTTACACCTTTTGGAGTCCACCCTTGTGCTGGAGTAATTTTGACCCCTTACCTTCGGTGTTCCTCAGCAGTTTGTGGCCTCAAAATGCATGTCTAGGGGATAAGCATTTCATATGCCCATAACGTTTTGATGCTGAGTAAGGCCTTGCACCTTACCTCTGTGCTGGCAAAGCTTTTGCTGGGAGTTTTCCTGGTGTTTTTTCCTGTTATCATAAAACCGATAAGCAAAAACAATGGGGGAAGGAAAAGAATATCACATGGGGCATTTCTGCTGATGCGAAGGAAGCTCGGGGCTGGTTTTCCAGTCAGCATCGAGCCTCTGCAGCACGCTAGTGTGTTCGAGTTTGCAGCTCTCTCCGCTTTCGCTCACGGGGCAGCAGCCGTCGGCCCTGGCCGAGGTCAGTGCCGGGCACATGAGCAGTGGGAGAGCGCAGCGGTCGGGGCAGGCGCTCGTGGAGCTCTCAGGACAGAGCCGAGTCTGCTGCGAGCCTCGGGAGAGGCGCCGCGGGACCTRCATCGAGGTGCGCGGTGTGCAGCACCCGCCTGAGCTGCACTGGTGTCCGTCCAGTCCATAGAAGTCCTTAGAACCCTCTCAAACACAGAAGTATCAGCCCGAATTCAGCCCTTTGTGTGTCAGCATTATGATAGTTTTTAATTATAAGTATTTTCATACGTATTTTTCCAGGAGGTTTCTTGCCTCATTCTGTGAATGAGTAATTATTCAGTTGCTTTTTATCTTCCTCTCTCATTACATTGCCCCAGGCTTTGTCTAATACAATCCAAAGTGTTCRCTGAATGAAGAGTTATTTATTTTCTCGTAGGCATTTCGGTGGTGCTCTGTTCCGTTTGTGTTCCACAAACATTTAATGAACTCGCCTATATAACACTTGCCTGAAATCAGATGGGGCACCTGTCCTTGTTTAAGGAGTGTACTCAAGTGCGAGAATCTCATCAGAAGTTGTAGTTTTGGATGTCCAGCTCCGTGCTCAGCTCCTCATTCAACACCGCTGAAGGAGGACCACTCTGCTGGAAGGGTTCTGTTGTTTTAATCTCCTTTTACCAGTTTTAATTTTGTCTTCAAGGCTTCTGAACTGATCCTTTCCAGCACTGTTTCCCCTTTCCGCCCATTCTGCACTATGCTAGCTCGCTGCTCGTGTGTCCTGAGACCATCTCAGCCACACCTGTGTCTCTGTGCCAGGCTGTTGTACACCCTGCAATGATGCTGCGGGCCCAGCACGTTGAGGGGTGGCAGGCAGAGAGGGAGATCCATGGGAGGTTGGCCGTGGTCCGGGCGCCTCCCTTGCTGAGGAGGGACCGCGATGCTCTGGAGTTTGAGGACGGTCGATGGCTTCATGCATGGCTGTGCTGCAGGTGCTCTCTTGTAGGGACAGCAGGAGCATCCCGATGTCCCTGCCGCCCGCACGAGTCCTCTGGTTGACTCGGAATAGTGTGTTTCCCTGAGGAGTGTTGAAGAGGCAGGAGCCTGGTCTGTTGCTCGGGAAGGCATCCTTGTTGGCTTCCGCGAGCGGAGGGTGTCATCCATCTCTGATATTGATATTCTTCGATTTATGGAGAGGATTAAAAAATTGTCTTGTGTATTTTTGTTGTTATTGTATGGTTATCTGTTGGGATTCGCTGTGGTACATTGCTGTAGGAAGTTATAAAGGAGCTATATGAAAACAAGGAAATCTTCAGTCCATCATAACGCTTGTAACTTCTCCAGAGATAGATGAAACAATAAATACTGAGCGAGGGAAGTTAATCTGTGTCTGTAGTATTTTATTAAATAACCTGAACTCGGTGTGGTTTTCTGTGGCTGGCTCGATTTCCCATATGGTTTTGGGAGCGTTATTGCAGCGCCCTGGTTGTGCACGTGCCTGCAGGGGCCTGGACGCGCCGTCACTCGCTCGCTCGCAGGCAGGAGCGCCGCCCGGTCCTCACCCCATCCCCGRGGGGGACCTGGGGAGCCCGCCTCTTTGTGGAATTCCGTTTTATAGTCAATTATATTGTTCAAATTACACAATTAACAAACACAGAAAACGCACCTAGCTTCAGAGTCCACTCTGCCAGTTGTTTGCCGAGTAATCGAGCGTACCTGGAGCGAACAGCCCTGGAGCAGCGGCCATCTGCCCTCTGCAATGGGTCTGGGCTTCACGGGAAACTTTAGCTGTGTGTACATTGAAGCATAGGCTCTGCTTTCCAAAACACGTTATTTCTGCTTCCAAAAAGTAAGGTTTTCTCTTCCAAAAGAGTTGCTTTAAATTTGTATCTTAAAACAGTCTCTGCCTCAGGTAGAGCTGATTGCAGATGGCTGCCCTAACTCTGAGCCAGGTTTAGCATCACGACCCAGGCGCGTCCTGCGCGTGGCCGTGGTTTGCAGCGTGTTCAACACGCGTCTTGGAGGTGGCCTGTCGGTCCCTCCACTGCCATTGGAGGCTGTAGCTTGTCCCACAGGATGGCTGTTGGGCGACTGCAACAGGCTGTCCCATGGGAATCCTGTTGCAGTCGCCCAACAGCCATATAATTATGATATGGCAAAAGGATTTTATTCTGTTGCCTTTTCAGGCCCCCCCAGTCCTTTTTATTATATAATTTGTGCTGCTTCAGATCCACAAAATGCTTAGGTTTGCCTAGGAGTTCACAGCTCCAGAATTTATATCAAACTCGTCATTTTAAAGTATATACATAAAAATATATTAGTAAAGAAAAGCTCTAGAACAGTTATGCCTTTTGGTCACTGTCTCACCCACTGTTCCTGCTGCTCTTCCCCTGTTTCTGTCTATCTCTGGATCCCGTGGCTCTCGGTGTCCCCAGGACTGGGAGGAGCTGCCGGGAGAGCTGACCTGCTCTGTAGTGATRTCCCTGTGGCAAAAATGTTGTTGCTGTTTAAGAGCCTCCTTGTGCTGGGCCCGTGCAACACTTCCCAGGCACCGCTCTTAAAAACCTAGTGCAGCTTTTTCGTCGTGTGTCCCCAGAGATGACRGCCTCCCTGGCAAATACAAACTGTGTTTTTGTGAGAAGCAAAATGTCATCAGTTTAGATGTCAGTTAACATGCAGACCTCTTAAAAAAAACATAATGCTCCTGCAGTCRTGCTGTGCAGGAACAACGGCGGTGTAAAGCTCAGCTGCTGTTCCACAGCCCTGGCTTGCTGCAGCAGAGTGCATTTCATGTGAGGTTTACTGGGTTGATGCTTGTCACCACTGAGCTCTGCGGTCCAGCCTGAAAATCGGTGTGAACTGATGTCAAGTGCAAGTATAAACCCAGAATAAAATGCTGGTCTGGCGCTCTGCTGTCTTGTTGCGGAGTTCTGGTAAGTGCGCTGCTCCATTTTATTCATCATTTATTCATCATTTACGCACACTCTTAGTTGCAGTTTTGCATGACTCACTTTTCCTTTTAAAGTGATAATTCGTATAGGAGTTTCTTTTCCATAAGCAGTGCTGCTCCCTCGTGCTGCTCGACGGCTCCGCTGGAGAGCCGCGTAGTGGTGCCCACGTGGCAGCACTTCTGCACGGGCACGCGGCAGGCGGCGAGAGGGGTCTGCTGGTAGCCCAGAAGAAAGGGTAGTAAATCCCTGCAGGCTTCGAGGCTCCGTCGCGGGCTGTGACGGGAGCAGAGGCCGCACTGGGCACGGCCRGAGCAGGGGCTCGGCGCCTGCGGCAGCGCTGCCCAGGACGGCTGGCAGGAGAGGCGCTGCCCAGCACGCTGCCTCCTCTCCAGGCGGGTGGCAGCACCCACATGGGCCCTCCTGCTGCCCTCTCCTCGCGGAGCAGCGCCTGCATCTCCGCTATTCCTGTCATGGAATAGCGGGAGGAAGGGAAGTTCCCCGACGGCAAGAGGGATGTCCCCGGCCGCCGTGGGACTCTCCTGYCTGAGTGCCCCTATCTCTCCCGGGCTGGGCACAGGCAGCAGGTACAGCTGGCAAGCACATGGTTTGCTGCTGGCCTTGGGCCTTTCTCGGATAGCCAG
Organism: Eudromia elegans; assembly: GCA_003342815.1. NCBI lineage: Eukaryota > Metazoa > Chordata > Aves > Tinamiformes > Tinamidae > Eudromia > Eudromia elegans. The sequence continues at coordinate 2,323,311 of PTEX01000103.1, forward strand.
GTGGAAGCCTCGCGATGGTTTTACTTTATAGTGGTCGCACACAGTTCTTCATCTGTTGGGATCTCTTCTAACGAATGATTAATTAGTACTTTCAGGCCTGCTATGCAATTAAAAGGCCGGCAAGGGGGTGAGTACAAGTTAAACCTTCCTTGGCTCTTGCTCTCCGATGCTCTGTGTGTCCTGCCTGCCCAGGGGACTGCGACTTTGTGGGATGCTGCTCATCACCGCCTGCATAACCAATGTCCTCGTTAAGAGGCGACCTGCTTAGCAGGGCCCTGCAAGAAGTTAGCTGCCGAAGAGGAGCAGAAGCTGGGGCTGTTGCCTCCCCCTGGGCTTTAGCCCCTCCTCATTAAGCTGGTCCGGGCTATTGATTGGGAGCTTGTGTTTGGAAGAGTCTTACTTACTCCATGCATTATCTTGACAGATTGATCAGACCTGATTGAGAACCTCTTAAAGGAACGAACAGCTGTAATGGGAAAGTTGGACTCTGTCATCCGTTAGGATGATTCTGGGAGCGAGAAGAACGAGGCTGACATCTTGGAGCAATTGTATTTACAATTAACATGGCTGAAAACGATTGCCTCTATTGATCCCCCCTTCCTGCAATTACAGCCCCATTGTTTACATTCCAGCACTTCGGTTATAAAAAGGAAATTCAATAATTATTGCATTATTTAAAGTTAAAGTGCCACAGAGTTTGCTGGCTACGCTTGCTGGTTGATTTAGCGTTCAGTAAAATCCATGCTGAGCTCTCCATCTTTAGGCTGAGCAATATTTGGCTTTTAATGAGGCTTAAAGGGCTGGTGGAGCAAAGCCCATTTGCTGGGTGGGTTTTGGGGTTGTTTGGGGGGGACACCCCCCCAAGGGCATTGCAGGGCGGCGGGCGCAGCCTCCACCCAGCTGTCCTTTGTGCTGGTCCCCTTGGGACATCTCCCGTCCCCAGCCTCCTTGGGCCTTGCTCCCCGCAGCTCCCAGGTGCTTCCCTGCTCTTGCCCCGCATGGCATCGGTGCCGGGCCCCCGGTTGCCTTCCTGCAGGGCTGCAGGACGAGGAAGGCGAAGGTTCGCAGGGCAGGGGGCAGRATAATGGTTGTCGGTTGGGCTTTTGCTGCTGTTCTCGAAGACTTGGTGCATGATTCAGAGGTTTTCGTCAAGAATCCCAGCGTGTTGGGTTGGAGAGATTACTGCATTTCCAGCCTTTTGGAAAACACATAAATACCAGAAAGGAAAAAGTGATCTGTATAACAGACTTGTTGTGCTGAAGTCTCCGTGTCGTCGTCGTCATCCTGCGTTGGTGTTTTCAGGGGCAGGGTGATACCGAGGAAGCTCCGGCTGGCGTTGGGATGAGGCTGCCACGAGACGGTCCAGGTTAGCCCGGGCTCGGAGCGAAACCTCGTGCTCGGCGGGTCCAAGCCGGGGGCGCGGGCGGCGCTGCCGCTTGCCGGGCAGGGAGCGGGCGCGTCTCCCGCAGCTGCAGTGGGGCCACAGGAGCAGCCCGGCTCCGGGCACGCAGCGGGAGCTCCCGCCGGGGCTCCCCGGCTCCTCCGCCAGCCCCAGGAAATTCCAGCAGGGCCTGCAGGTGTGAAAGGAGAGCAAGATGGATGAGCCAGCTCTGGCTTTTATGGAGCTCTTGGAACAGACCGGGACCAGACAGCTGCTTCCACATGACTTTCATTAAAAATTCAGATTCCTCTCTCCTAGGGCCGGGTGATTTATCTGCTACAGCAGATCAGAGGCCGCGGGGCCAGAGATGCTTGGAAGGTTCCTCAGATCTGCTGGACCTGGTCCCTTCCCGCAGCGACGCGTAGCCCATCTCGAGCTCCGGGACACYGGGAGTCGCTCATCTCTTTTGAAGTGCATTGTCCTTGGCACAGCTTTGGCCACTAAATGCAGTTTTTATCCAGCCCACCATGTGCCTCCCATCCACGCTAGAGGTACTGGGGCCGGCCGGCTCCAAATCTCATCCCAAGCTGCCTGGAGCAGGTGCTCGCGGGAGGGGATACAGTGGACGGYGCTTGCACACCGAGGTGCCCCCTCCACCGCTTCCGTGGCCACCCCGCAGTCTGCATCACGGTGGCTCCGTCCCTCTATGGAGTTCACTGTTAATTTTACCTGTTTTGACAGAACATGTGTCATTCGTTAAGAGTGATGCCTGTAGGGAGGATATTATCTGATCCCTAACATTAGGTTTCTGCAAAGATGTTCAAGGCTGAGAAACTTGAGTGTTTCTTAAAGAAGCCCTTGGTAGCTCAGTAGCTTGTGGTTTTGCAGAGGGACTCTGCTGTAAAGCAAAAGCCAGCTGGAAACAGTGACACAGAAAGTGGTTTGAAACAGATTTCTGCAGACTCTCTATCAATTATCCATGCGGCGTGTGCGCATTAGTGAGTTATCGAAGAGGGTGAGTGAAAAGGGCACTGGTAGAGACACRGGTGCTGCAAGTGCTCTGCGTGTCCTACTTAGCTCTCCTGCACAGATTTCAGTTCAGCAATTTAAAATCCGAGTCACTGCAGGGCTGGTGATTCTGCTAAGAAGAAATTTCTTCTTGTTTGTGCTGCTCCTCTGTTTGCTGCATAGAGTTCATGGAAGGTTACTTCATCTGCCTCAGGTTTGGGCCCTTTACTCTTTCTTGTGCTATAGGCTAATTTTGAGGGGGGACATGGGACCTCACACCTTGCAGACCAGGCTGGTGGAGGTGTCACTGTTGCCAGACCAGGGGCTCTTGGAAAGATTTGGGGTCCTCCAAAGGGGACACAGTACCCAAGGTGAGGTTGAGGCGGCACAGAAATTGTGTGGTTTGCTTCTAATGAATAATAAACATTAATAGGACGAGATAATTCAAAGTGATTGTTTCATCTCCCCAGTGAACCAGGGTTATGCTTCAGATACGTCGGATACAGATGTATCCCCCAGAACAGTTTCTGACCCACTAAAAATAGCAAATAGGTTTTGGAAAAAAGAAACAGTGTCCCTTCTGGCAGCAGCACGGTAAGATGCATCATCTGTTAGTGCTACCATAGGAATCAGGCTCTTTTCACAAAAAATGCTTAGTGCAGAAGAGGTCTCAAGCGGACATAGATACAGTTTCTTTTTAAATCCAAAATAAAATATGTAAAAAAAAGGGCAACTAGATTTAGTGGTGAGTATTACCTACAAAACCACATGCAGTGATGTCCAGCAGGAAGGTTTAATGCTTGTGCAAATCCCCAGTTCTGGCTAAAACAATCTCATCTAGAAGGAACTTTTAGTCTGCATACCTGGCACGGGAAGGAGAAGGGCTGCCTGCAGTCATTATTGCTGCATTATTGTTAGTGCAGAATAATACAGCTGCTGCGTCACCTTCTGCGATTATCCAACAGTGCTGTGGATGAGGCAGTGCCAGGCTGGGAGAAGAGACAGTAAAAGGAACAAAGTCTGGGGATACGCGAAGGATGGAGCAGGAGAGGAGGAGAACTAGAGTGCAACGTTATCCCTGCGTCTGCCTGAGAGATGGGCTCGCCACGGCCGTGCGCAGGGAGCATTTACTGTGCTGGTGTCTGTGGGAAGGAAACAACTCGTGCCCGGGCGTGAGCGAGTGGGAGTAGGACGGCAGCTCCGTCAGGGCCGTGGGGACTCTTGGTGCTCTCACCAAGGGGTGTTTTTGGAAGAGGCAGAATCAAAGTGGGTATTCCTGGAGTGAGGTGGCAAAATTGCTGGAAATTGGGTCTTGCTTCATCAGTGGTCAGTGACCGAGGCTGCGGGGAGCAGGTTCTGTGGGGGCAGCCGGCAGCGTCGGGGCACTCTGCTCCTCGTCCCATCCCCGTGGGACGGGCATCCCGCGCGCTGCTATGCGAGCGCAACCCTTCTCCTGGGAAGCCTCTCTGGGAGCCTCCTGGTTTCCATCAGGACGATCTTCTGCCTGTTTCTGATTTAAAGTGGGGCTCTGATTAACCCTGATCAATATTTCACATGCCATGCGTGAAGAACCAGCTGTGGGAAGTTTCCTATGGCTGCGAGGAGGGGAGCAGACACCTCCCTCAGACCTGCAGAAATCGATGGGCCCTGACAGAAGTTGGTTGCTCTTCTGAGGAGCAGCATGTTCCTTTGATTTTCAAGTTGATTTCTCTTTTAATGAGGTTCTAGTGTAATATTTTGGATCTGTGTTTYGTCTGATCTGAACAAATCCTCAACGTTTCAAGGAAAATGTTTAGTCAAGACCCCTGAGCAATAGCCTCAAAATGCAGGAAGATTAGGGACATCGGAGCAGATTTTTTCTGGAGAAATCTCATTCAAAGAGGACACAGAAGGGCTGGTTGAGCTGGGCTGTACAAGCCAGTCRCAAGCTTTTGCAACTGCCTTAGCAGCCTTAAGCTTTTTGTGTTTTAGGGCATTTTTTCCTTTTCTGGCCCTGGAACGGAGTAATGCATGCAAACAATAGAAATAGGAAGAAAAAGTTCTTATGAGAAAAAACAGCAAAAAATCTTCTGAGGTCACCGGTGGGATTAGTGCCCTGGTGGATTCTTCAAATATTACAGTGAATTTAATTAAATACATTGTGATCCCCAAAGAGGCTACTCTAATTAGCCAGATCTAGAATACATTTATTCTCTTCCTTTACTCTTCCAATCAGAAGTCTCAGCACCGGCTCCTATCCTATTTTTAATCATTCCTGCACTCAGAGGGATCTCCTTTTTCCATGTTAGCTAAGCACACAGAGCCGGGTAAGATGTGTCTTTAATCTTCTCTTAGCTGTAACTGAGATAATTCACGTAAGAATTTATATCAGAAGGTCCTGGCTGTACTAGACGATATTTGATTGACAGACCTCGAGTGTCCAAACCACCCTACTTATATGCCTTGAACGGACTGAWGTGGAGAGTTTCAGGAGATGACACAAGATGAAGGAGAGGTCTTGAGGTTGGCTGACATGGATTATTGCTTAGCTCTACTATGGGTATGTGGTGAAGAACCAAATGGCCTCGCTTACAGAATGTCTTGTGTCGTTTGACTTCGGTTTTGGTATCTGTTTTTCTTCCACTTGTGCTGAGTCTTTGCTGTGGGGATCAGGAATGTTCCTGCRCAATCTGAGGGAACGGTCCTGGTGCCACCTAAATGAAACGGAGGGCGGCWGAGCAGCGACTCCCAGCAGAGCTGCAAGGGAAGTCCTCCCTGTGGTTTTAAGAAATAATTGCCTCCTCTTTGGGACCCTGACACAAAATACGRGTTTCATCCAATCCTCCAGGTATTACACTTCTGGATCAGCCATGCTGGCTGTGGTAGTGCAGTTTCAGAGGGTGCCTGGGGTTTTGTCCAAGTTCTAATATCTTGCAGTGATCTCCAGCTGTGTGCTTGGCACTGACTTTTCGGTTTGGATCCCTGTCGCCACCATCTTCCAGAACAGCCTGCTGCTTCCTTCCAGTTCCAAGGGAATCARACTGGATGCCAAGGAGCCGAGCACTGAAGGGTACACACTCAGACGCTCTGCTTCCCTGCRCAGGTCTCCAGGATCTAATGTGTTTGACCGTGTTCTAGGATTGCTTTTCTTTTATTCTTCTTAATTTTCAGTGAGATTTTATCAAATTTAGTGTCTTTGGCATGAGGCTGGAGAAACTTGCTACAAAAGAATTAGCAGTGCATAGGTCATGAACGGCTGTCAATGTTGGATATGATTTTACCAAGGAAGATGACCTTGCTGATCTTGATTGTATTGTCCACACTGGTTTTGGTGTGTGCTATGACTTTCTTACTTTCTAGACAGAAAAGTGTGTGCTAACTTGATGTTACTGTTTCTTCTTCAAAATAAATGCCTTTGCAATTTGCAAAAGCAATTTGCAGCAGGCAAACCCAGGAACGTTGGAGATGATACAGGAAATTCATGTGTGTCTGCTTTGTTCTTCGCAGCACCTTCAGCATCATGAGAGCGGGGTTGAGGGTGAAAGCTGCTATTATCACTGTGTCCTCTGTAACTACTCCACCAAGGCCAAGCTGAACCTCATCCAGCACGTGCGCTCCATGAAACATCAACGGAGCGAGAGCCTGCGTAAGCTGCAACGCCTCCAGAAGGGTCTCCCTGAGGAAGAGGAAGACTTAGGACAGATCTTCACCATCCGCAAGTGTCCAGCGGCTGATGCTGGTGAGTAGTGCATCTCTTACATGCATAGCATTGGATTCAGAGGGTTTTTACTGTAGGAGAAAGTCAGGGTCTCATGAGGTCGTGCTTGGAGGGGCGGAGGAGATGCTGGTGTGTAGAGGATTTGAGTCCAGCCTTGTGGAGGAAGACTATTGATTGATGTGTGAGCGTGGAGGCCCAGTGCAGTCTGAGGGCACTGGATGTCCTTTCTCCGAGGTCATGGTGGCAATGAACGTGCACTGTGGCGGCCACCTGTCCCAGAGGGGACAGTGGCTCTTGTGGCCGTTCTGCTTCTCCGTGAAGCTCTCCTGTAAAAGACCTTGCAGTTTTGGAAGGGTGTGTTGGTTGGTGTTGTGTGGTTTGTGACTTCTCGTAAGTGAAGTGAATAGAAAGTGGAAATGATCTGTGTCCTTTTGTGATGTACAAAACAGTCTTGAAAATCTGTTTATTTTTGTCTTTCACCTTGGAAATTTTTCCCCTCATGCCTCTGCCAGGATTGCAACATCACAAATACTGGGAAGGTAGAGTAGTAGCGAAAGAAAAAGATTTGGTGAGCATTTAAAAAATTGTAGGTAGCTTTTTAACTAGACCTCTTGACAAATCACTGAAAGGAAATCTCGCCTCAAAAATAATTTCCTCTTTCAAATGGCTTGAAATAGTTCTCACTGGGCTTGCAGATTGCAAAGTAACTGGCCCTGAGAGCAAGCAAGAGGCTAAAAACACTCTTATATTTTATTTTAAAGGTTAAAAMCAATAAATATATGACTCCTTAGAATGCAAAAGAGAGGGAAAGAAAACAAAAGAACAAAAGAAAAAAGCAAACCGCCATGTCTTCTGTAGGTCACTTTGACCTGGGTTTTCTCACCTTAAGTATTACTTCAGGCTGTTATTGGGAGAGGCCAAGCAGACGCAGCGCGCGCCGGGGACACGGCAGCATGGTCAGGTTGTCGCTCCCCTTTTGCCACTGATGTTTAACCCCCGGCGTTCGGAACTGCTGCTGTTCAGCGGGCTGTCGTGTCGCGTCGGGGTCGGTGGCGTGCGCRAGGGCTGCCCGACGGGCTCCCCGGCGTGCCCGGGAGCGTGCGTCGCGTTTGGAGGTCCTCGGTCATCCGTGTGACGTTTTTGCTGGTTGGCTGCACTCGAGGTGCAGTAGTTTGTTTGCTGCTTGCTGTCACCTCGGTAGTCGTCAGTGTGCATTATCTCCCCTTGTCTAGTTAGTGTTTTCCTTTTAAATTATTTTGCCTTACAAATAACCCTTTCCTCCCTGCTGAAAAGTGAATCCTCCTTTGCTATCACTAAACTTCCTGGGGTCCCGTTAGTCCTCACAGCATTTCCTGCCTCTCTACCTTCTGCAGAACTTCTCTGTGGAGGCGGAGGATGTTGGAGCAGGTTGTCCAGCCAGGACGGAAGGGKTTTTGCTTACTTGGTGTGTGCAAGCATGTAGGAAAGAGCATTGCTGTCTGTGAGGTGGTGGTGTAGGTATTTCCGTGTATAGATGCATCTCAATCTGCTGGAAGAGTGTCTGATCACACCTTAATTAGTCCTCTAACAATCTGCAAAGGTCAGTGCCAATTGCCTGTTCATTTACATTTGTAATTGTGATGGTTCTTGATTGCACATTAGTTGCAACTCATTCCCTCCCACCCTTTAGAAAACACATGCAGCAGTCTAAGCAACAGCCTTGTACACACAAGGACCTTTGTCTCTTCTCTTGTGCCAGCARCACAGCCTTCACTGAAACTTTTGTGTCTTTTATGGAAAAGCGCTTTGGAAGCTACACTCCACTTCCAGTAAAGGGATGAAGTCATTGGCAGGGAAATTATATGGACATCAGGCAAGAAAACCAATCTTCTGGAGCTGGATAATTAAAGACAATTAAACTTTTCTGCCTGCTCTGGGAAGTGTGCTAATTATGCAGCAGACAGGGAGGTGGGCCCGGGCTGGACATTCAGCTGTTTTGTTGATCAGAAAGAGAAGGGCTTCAGTGTGGGGCTTGGCCTCCCTCCGTCCGCTGCTGCAGGAGCTGGGCTGCTGCCACTGCAGATGTCAGCCCCTCCTGCAGAAGCTCCTCTATTATGTTACCCATAAGCTAATTGATTTTTAATGATGAGGGGTTAGCAAAAATAAATAAGTAGCAAAGGGTTCTCAAGATGTAGGGATGGATGCACTTATGACTCATTAGGTAATGAGAGAAATAAAAAAAAAGAGAGAAGAACCTGCACCAAATTCCTCTCTGGCTTTGGGAGCGTTTCCTCTGGAAGGCCAGTGGAACGACAGCCCGTCTCGAGCTGGCGTGGCGGCCGTGCTGGAGGGGCCCTGTGCCGGGAGCCGCGACCCGACCCGCTGCGTCGCTCCGCGCCCGCCGTCCGCGCGGGAGGCGGCTCCGCTCGCAGCTTTGCGGAGCCTGTTTCCCTTCAGGCAAGTGCTGCTCATGGTTAATGGGTTTCCTCCCTAACCTCTGCCTTTTCCTGTGCGGCGTCTTCTCTGCCTCCGTAGCCATCCTGCCGTGGAAGGAGCACGGTGGGTTTTGCTCGTGCCCTTGGCGCAGGGGTCCCCTGCGCGGGCGCTTGCCCTGGGCCCCGCTCAGCTCTTGGGGTCAAACGGTGTCCGAGTGGGTTCAGCAGCTTGGAGCAGAGCAGCAGGTGCTCACGTGGAAGYGCTTCGTGCTCGGGCCCAGCTCGAGGACGATCAGATCCAGATGGGTCAGGTGGAACTGGCRCAGGGGGAGAACTCCCCGAGCTTTTATGGTGCCCAGGAGTTTCCTTTTGACCTTGTTCCCCTATGAACCTTGAATTTCTTGACAAGTTTGAAGGGAAGCGCAGATTTTTCAGAGTTGTAGAGCATAATACCACGTTGCTAAAGACTCATGTRCTTTCACTTCAGTACCACAGTGTGCCCATAATCTGCTACCACATAATCTGCAGGGCTACGGAGAGTGGTTAAAAAAAAAAAAAAAAGATATGTGGCAAGATAGCCCCCAAAAGTCAGATTTTAAGACCATTAAAGGTGAACCTGGAGACAATTGCAGGAGGAATGGGATGACTGGTGGAAAAGTCATATAGACGTTTCTGGGAAATGCTGAGAATCTCTAGACTCTGTTAGTCATCCCATAGCCTATTTTACSCTGCTTTATGTCTTTACGCTGACAACATGTAGGAAAAGTTAAAAAATAAGTTAAAGGAATGTCTGTGTTTGGTGRGGCTTGAGATTTCTTTTCCTGCAGCACTGCTGCCTTCTGGAGATCCTTCCTGTCTGGTGTTTCCCTGGGGYGTGCAGAGCCGCCCTGAGGTGCCGGGGCCGGGTGCGCAGAGTCGCTCTGCTGCACTCGGCAGCRAGGGGCTGCTGCGACCATCCTGCAGCCGGGCAGGCCCCGTGCCCGGGCACCTTTCGTAGCTCTGCTGATCTCTGCTGGATCCGCAGCAGCCGCCTTCCCCCGCACATGCACGGTCCTTGTTCCGGCCTCGCGTGTGCACAACGGGGGCAGCTCCCAGGAAGRGGCCGCAGCGCTGGCCAAGCGCGGTCAAAGGAGCTTTGTTGGCATGGGAAGAGGCTGGAACGCAGTATTGGCGAGCGCGTCACTGCCCACGTCCTCGCGGCCGGCCTGGCTCCCGCTGGGGCAGCCGTGGGGCTCGGCAGGCAGCGGGGCAGCCGCCCCCTCCTTGCCTGGTGCTGTTACTCAGATTAGGGCCAGGCTCGTCCTGGTGACTGCGCCGAAGCTGCTGTGCTCCCGCGCGTGGCAGGAGGGACCCCCACGCGGCCCCTCTTCACCSTCCCCGAGCAGAGACCGGTCCATCCACGTGCTGCTCCTGCTGCAGTGTTTGACTTTCTGGAGGGCTCCAGGCTGCAGGCTGAAACCAAGATGTGAATTTTTAATGAAACCAAGCGTGTAAACAAACCGGAGGGATAGCTCRCGCTCCGGCAGATGAGAAAACCCATGTGGTTTAGAGCAGTAGTTACCAGCTCGTCTGGGTTTGCCTGTGGTGGCTGCAGGCAGCTGGCTGCTCGCTTGGTGCTCGCACCTCTGTTTTAGCTCCGGGTCATAGGAAACACTGTGCTAATGCTCCTCCTCCGTAAAGCAGTGTCTGTAGCTGCAGAGGAGTGCAGGGCAGGCACCATCAGGAGAGAGGTGATAGCAGGTGGGCACGGGAGCCCTTCCGCRTGATGCGGAGCAGAGCTGTCCACCAAACCCTCAGGATGTGGTTGCGGCGTGAGGAGGTGTCTCCTGCACAGACAGACCCCATTTGGCAGAAGGGAACTTGATGTCAGCTGTGTTTGTCAGCTTAGATGATGACCTGGAGGCCCTAGAGGATGTGTTATCAGTCCCTGAGGCCTGAGGACCTGCTCTCTGTGTTCCCCTCACTCCTCCCCAAGCTTTCCCTCTGCTCAGGCTGGGCCTTAGACCTCACAACCATGATCAGCCATGTCTGGAAGGACGTGGGATCAATGACGAGAGAGGGGAAGGGGCTTCTGTGGGGGAAACCGTCCCGTTACTCTCCCACCTTGAAGAGTGGCAACCATGCAAGGCCTTTCTCATTCACAGTCACCCAGCGTGGGGAGTAATTATTCATGTAATTTGTTACAACAGGGATGAGACACACTCCAAGGAGTGGATTTTACATGGTTGCAGGCTCTGTACTTCCACCGAAACTTTCGGATTTTCTAAGTGGAGCTGGGTAATGCAATAGGAAATTTCCCCCTGCTTGAAATAACTCAAATCTGTTAAGATCTAATGTCCTGTATTTGGTCTCAATTAAAAGAAATGTGGTCATTGCTAATAGTGGAGGCAGATGCATGTTGCTCTCCGACATCTGAYGGAGGTAATGGAGGGCTCCAAGCTGGAATAATCAGTTGGGTTTTGTAAGTCTCTCCCTGCTTTTCCCTGGGATGTAGCAGCACACAGCAATTAAGAATGTCCCAAGGTAGGTTACTTGTGCAGTGCCCCTGAGAGCTTTAATGCTGTAGTGTCCGTGCAGCCCAAAGCATGCGGCAGCTCCGGCTCTGCTGGTGACCCAGGACGGATCCTTCTGTTTCTGGATTGTCCGCGTGTGTGTGGCCACCATCGCAGGGCTGGTGGAGGCGATGTGCGTAGYGAGAGAGATGGAGGAAAATTCCCCACGCAGTGGAAGCAAGAGCCCCCAAAGCCCCTTTTACCCGTCACCCTGTGCTTGCTGCCCCTCTCCCGGGGAAGTTCCCCGGTCCTGCACTGCTGCTAGTCACTCCCTCAAAACTAGGTTGCTTCCTCTGGAGTTCAGCAGCCGCCCGCCTTCCGCATTGCCCCCGCCATTCCCAGCCTTGCCCGCGATGGCCACGCTGGATAATGCACCAGTGCAAGCAGCAGCCCACGCTCCTGGGCACGAGCAGCACGTGCTGCCCAGCACCGTTAGCTTCTCGTGCGCTCTTGACCTCTCTCTCGCCACCGCAACCCAAAGTTGTCGTTTCACAATATGCTTTCTGCAAGCTCCAGAAGGCWGGTACAGCTCAGCCTCCATTTGTGCACATCATATATACTGCTAATTCATTGGGATTTCTATAAATCCTGGAAGAAACTCTCCGTGCTGGATGCGCAGCCCGGTCTCGGCAGGTGCTTGGGCTCAGGCCAGCGAGGGCTTCAGTGTCTGCGCTCACCGGCGCTCTGCTCGGGTTGTCCCCTGCAGCGGGGTACGCGCGGGAGCTTCGCTCCGCCAGCAGGAAATCCGTCCTCGGAGCACAGGGAGCAAGACGAGCCACTGTCCCCTTCAGAGGAACGTTCGCCCACGGTGCAATAACATACGTGAAATAGCAACAAAGAGGAAAACAGCCCTGGGCAATGTGTACGTTAAGCTGATTAAGCTGGCAATTCCCCTTGGCTGCAGCATTTCTGATCTCTGTGCCAACCCCACCAAATACCCCCACGTGCAGGATTATCRTCTTGTTTTCCAAGACTTCATTTCATGTGTGTTCATTTAAAATAGGACTGCTTGTTGCTCTTGCCTGTGTTGTTTTAATGAACCTTGGAATTGTGTTGGGCTTTTTTTTGTGGATTGACCGGCTTAARGGAGTTTTTACGTTTCCAACAAAGTCATCGTGGGAGCCGGGACGTTTCTGTGTTGGGTCTCCTTTAGATGATGCAAGCTGAGCAGACTCCAAAGTCTGCTCTCCTTTAAGGTTGGGCAGAGAGGCAGGTGGAAACCTGGTTCTGCTTCRTTATCGTTTTGCTTTAATGGTTAGAATATAGAAAATACATTTCTTACAGCCATGGAAAACGGTTGTTCTAGATAATGAGCTCGTTTTGGAGGTTTAAAGATGAGAAGGTAGAACCAAGCACTTCAAAGAATTGTTTGGAAGCRCGGAGGGACTTCTGTGTCCTGGTATTTATTCTCCAGCCTAATCCGTGTCGGCTCCCTCTTCGTGCCCCTTGCCGCACRCGCGCGCGTTTTGGAGATTATTCCAGCCTCAGCGGCATCGTTCTGTCCTTGGGCACACAGGACATCACAGGACTGCCGAGGTCCAGCGTCTTAAACACGGGGATCAAGTTTGTTCCTCTTTAATATCTGGCAGAGGCAGATTYCCTTTGTTATTTATTTCTTTGGTTTGGTTTTGAGTTTAGAGCAAAGAAAGCGGTTGTGCCCTAGCTCTGTTTTGACCAACCAGCAGTGCATAGATAATCTCTAAAGGATATGAAAGGTTTAATCATTTTAATTTTGTTTTTATTAAAGTTTATCGTGACTTTTTTTCATGTGCCCCTGGTAAAGCACGAGAGAAGGAYGGGGAGGGTTACAGAAATACACACAAAACCCCCAAGCATTCGCTTAATGAAACTCTCTAATGGGAGGCGCCTGGCGGGAAGGAAGTGGTTGGATAGCGGGGCTGGGGAAGGCAGCCCGGCGGCTGCAGCCTCTGCGGAACGTGGCAGGAATCCCATAAACTCCCGGCTAGCTCCAGCAGACACTTGTCACTGGCAGCTCATGGCTTTCATTAAGCAGAAAGAGAGGAAGCTCTGACGGCTGACTTGTTCCAGAACGCTTCTCTTGCTCAGCTGCATCTTAAAGCCTTTGCCACTGGCAGCAAGCTGAAGGGGAAAACGCCAACAGATGCTGTAGAAGTCTAAGAAGCTCTCGGTCTGTGTCCCACTCTCCCTTTTTCTCTCCATGAAAACAAACCAGGTTGTTAGACAGGGGCTTCCCTGTATCCAGCTTTGGAACCAAGAGTTGTGTCCCTGTTCCTGCAGTCCTGCCCTGGGTACCGAGTTTGGTCACCAAAAGCTCAGCTGCCGGTGTCAGCTGCACTTTCTTCTTCTCTGTCCTTTTTCTCTTTTCCCCTCTCTCAGTTTTGGCCYGGGGAGCTTTGCTTGTGCTCTTTTCCTTCAGGACATCGGCGGTTGGAGTGGGCAGGTGAAATTCAAGACGGAAGGAGGCCTCGCGGCGTGGAGGCCACGCGCAGCTCTTGCTGCAGCAGCGTGCCCCACTGCAGCCCCTGCATTCCCTGCTCTTGGCTGGTAGCTGCTCCTCTCCAGCATCGTTCCTGTGCGTTGGCCCACCCAACCATCACCCTTTCTGCACTGCTACTCTTCAAACGAAGCATGTGTGGACCAGCCTGCCCGCCGCTCTGCCACTGGCTCCAAGCGCTGCCCCGCTCGGGTGCTCGTGTCACTGTGTGAATGGGGGCTCCTCTCTCCAGTTCTGCTGCTGACACAAGCTGCAGGGACTCGTGTCGTGGTCATTTCTCCCTCTCATTTGTCCRATGGCACATGTGTGGGGGCAGAGGCAGCAGGAAATGGTCCTAGTTGTGCTCTGAGAGACATAGGCATTGCTCCCGAAGGCAGCAAGAGCCTCAGCCTGCATGGGCAGTGAGGCTGGGTAACGTGCCGAGGGGCTGCCCGACCCAGCCGTCGCCATCAGGCTTCCTGTGCAGACCCCCTGCCTGTGCTGCAGATGGAGACGGGTCTGCAGGCTGGAGCCGGCCCCGTGGAGCCTCCTGCTGCGCCGCTCCATGCGTGGTGCCGCGGTGGCCTCGCAGGGACGACGACCCGGCGGCAGCTCCCGCGCCGCTTCCCTGCCCTGCAGCCCCAGCACAGCAGCGGCTGGGCGGGCGCCAGGAGGAGAGGTAGGGAGCGTGGGCAGGACCCGCTCTGCCAGACGGTGCCTCAGGGTTTGCTGTGGCCAGCACATCCCCACCCACGCTTGCTGCGGTGGCTCTGCCYGGGGAGCCTGGCCTTCTCCTCTAGCAGATTGCTGGAGCGCTCGGGGCGCTGCTCACTCCTGGCGGGCTTTCCCCTGCCCTGGGCGTGCTCGCTCCGCGGCAGCGTCGCTTTAAGGTGGTAGAGCTTCGAGGAGTCGCTTCCCCCAGCTGTTTCCTGCCGCTCTGCACACATCTCCACAAGAGCGTTTCTGGCTGGTCCCTGTGATGGGTGATGAAAGCGAAAGCCGCACTCAAAGCCGAGCACCTCTTCCCGCGGCGCTGCTCTCCGCAGGCTCGGGCTGTGGAGGCGGCTCAGCCTTCAGTGATGCAGTCACCGAGAAGGTGCTGGCGGTGGGGGAAGCACCGATAGGGCTCCTCGGCCTGCAGCTCACGGGGTCCCCGAGGACCTCGCCCTTAACCGCTTGCTCGTGCCCACCTGYCTGGTCAGGACCAGGCTGCTTTTCCTTCTGCATCTCCCTTGCAACGTAGGAAGGAGCAGGGAGAGAGGAGCTGGAGTGGTTGGTGCCCCAGGAGGGGTGCACGTGCTGGGCAGAGTCCCCTCGGCGCCGCTGTTACCCCTGGAGACGCTGCCGTGTGGGAGGCTGTCGTGCCACAGTTTCTGTTCATGACTCAGGGCGTTCAGGCTGTGTCCTTGGTATCCAGCTTTTCATCAGAGAGGAAACTGCAGGGCTGGATTGCTTTGTACCTCTTCCCGTGGTGCTCTGCACTGTTGGCTGTTAAAGGGAGTGCCGATGGATTGTCTGAGATAGTTGTGTTCTCTTCTTTCTGTCGAAATGAGCTCCTACCCCGATGTTCCATGCAGACAGCAAGATCACTGTGTGAGCTTGTGGAGGATGTAAATCAAGATCCAGAAGTGGCCATGCTYGGGGCCAGGGTGTCCCACTGCACCCTGGAGGCACCTGGCACTGACCATTGGGATTTGRGTTCCCTGCTCCTGGATCACAGGATCGCTTCTGCTTTGCCCTGCTGTGGCTGGGACGAAGGTGATGACGTCCCTGTGTCCTCCGAGGTCTGAGTCCCCTGTTTTCTGGTAGGTGACGTGAGACGAGACAGCTCTGCGCCATGACGCCCATGCTCAGGATCCGCGCCGACCCGGATCCCCCGTTTGCCTCGTGCGTTGGGACACGCTSGGGCTCTGGGCGCTTCCTCCGCTCCTTGAGCCCTTCAGTAAGAACCACCTCAGCTGGCCCCACGCCCGCTCCGGTCTTGGGGAAACCCAGCGGGGTTTCCTGCTGTGGGAAGGAGAGCCTTGCGGATGCCGGGCATCGGCCAGGCTCGGCCTCGGCCTCCGGAAGGCAGCAGGCAAAGGCAGGGCCGAGGCGCGGGCGCACGCACACGCGTGCACACGCAGTCAACAGTTTCCTTTCTTCTGCACAAATTGGCAAGGACTAACCTTGTCATATCTAGTGCAGCGCTAACGGGTGCCTGCCTCCAAGGGGTAATCATGCAGGCATAAATTCGGAAAGTTGCTAAGCTATGAGCAGTCTTATGAGCATTAAAAGTGTCCTCTTTGCCAGAAAGGTCATTCATAACTTGGCTGCGCCGCTGATGTACAGTCAGTGATATTGATTGATTAATGTATAAAAAGCACCAAATCCATTTGCTTCTATGAAAGAGAATAAAGTGCAGTCGACTCTCTCTTTATTTTCACCTCATCCTTTTGTTTGAAGGACGTTTTTTTTTCTCTTTTTGTTTTGCCAGCTAGGTTTAAGGGGGTTACAAAAAGCCAGTTTCTGCCAAGTAATGCGTTCACAAAGGGAACATTGATTCACATCAGTGTCGCTTGAGTTACCCTTAAAGGTTTGCCAAGGAGTTGTTCTTATATTAACCTTCTGTTCATCAAAGATGAAATAAATAAATAAGTCATAAAATCAGCCTCTCTGCCTGCCCGGGGAGCGGGTGCCAAGCAGGAATCTCAGCTGTTGGCTGCCCGTGCTGGAGCTGCTCTGCCCCTTGCTGCTCTCGGGGCTTTCCCCCTTTGCTCGGTGGCTCCTCGCTGACCCCATGCAGGGTCCCCGCTGCCGGTCCCTGCGGGCCGGGGCCTCCCGGCTCCCCAGCGGAGCGCGGGGAGGATGTACTTCAGCACAGAGATTAGTTCTGACCCGCTGCCTCTGCTCGCCTTTGTGCGCCGCGCCGGAGCCGGCGCTTTTGTTGGCACGGGCGGAAGGCGGGAGCGGCACCCGGAGCGCTCCCAGCGCGGGGCAGGGAGGTGCGGAGCGGCGCGCGGGCTCGGCAGCAGCAGGAGGCCGAGGCAGGAGCAGAGCCCCGTGCCAGGCGGGTGCCGAGCGCAGCGTGCGCRGCAGTGAGAGCCGGCGCAAGGAGAGGCCCCGCGCAGCGCGCCAGGCTGGGGGGACCTKTCTGAAGAGTTTTGTGCGAAATGTTGGTGTAATCATTGCAGCCCTAATTAGGATGGTTTCCGAACAGAAAGTGTTGCARCCGCCCAACACTTTCAGTCCTGTCTTGTTCCATCCGGTGCTTTTAGTTGTTCTYGTTCATCGTAAGTCCTGGATTTTTTGTTTATTTGGGGACTTCCTTTGGCTAGTGGTAGTTAATTGCGTGTTGTTCTCCTTTCTTTTCGGTTGACTCTGCAATGGGAGATACCCAGTGTCCCATATTTATCTGTGTGGGCGCGTCCGCACCGTTGACCTTGTGTTGTCCCACGTGTGCCAGGTGGGATGTTGAGCAGGGCCGTTGAGCTGGCTCCACTTGCAGAGAGCCCAGAGGGGCTCAGCTTGGGATAGTGACTGTCCATGCACRAGGGGCCTTACGGATTTTCCTTAGTGACCTTCGATTTCCTCCTGTGTTTGTACGTGGCCCGTGTTCCAAGGCTCCTGCAGGACCACGGTGCTTCTCCTTGCGTTGGGCCCCTCAGCATCCCTGCCCACTGCAGCTCCCGCCTCCCCTTCCCCATGCCCTTGGTGGCTCCGCCGTGATCGCCGCGGCCTCGACCCATGCTGGGTGCTTCAGGCCCGGCGCCCGACCCACCCCAAGGCTCCCCCGCCRTGGAGGCCACAGAACCGCTGAGGAAAATCACCCCCTTCCTCCCTCTTTGCTCCCAACGCGGGGGAACGGCAGCCGTGCGGCCCCCCCGGCACGGCGCRGGGCTGCGGCAGGAGATACGGAGTGAGCCTGCTGAGAGTGAATCCATTTTCTCTCCTCCATCTCCCCAGAATAAATTAGAATTTGCCTGATTTAATAAAATGGCTTCATCTCCCTGCCATCTTTCCCATCTCCCGAGCGCCTCTCCCCGCCCCCACGCGCCGCGGCGGATCCCGCTGGCAGCTCCGGCTGCGGCRCGGAGGCCCCGGCGCCGCGCAGGATTTGTGCCGCTCCGGCCCCTCTTGTCAGCGCGGGGCTGTCATTGCAGCCAGGGACGGTGCAATTTAGCGCCCATCTGCCACGAGCCACCGCTCACGGGGCCACGGGCGCCGGGCTGATGTTTTGGGGACAGGCAGGGGCAGGTTCTCCTGCGCGGTKTCGCCCCATCCGCGTCGCTCTGCGGCCGCCGCGTCTGCCCGCGCAGCGCGGGGCTCCGTGCCCTCCGCACGCTGAAATMCGCTGTTTGAATTCCCGTTTCCTCGGCTCGTTTTCTCCCTTTCCGTTCTGACACTAATTATGCCGGGCGCGTTGGGAGCGCCTGCTGCTGAGAGGTACCCAGCTAAGTGTTAAGAAAGGTTTTAAAAACAGACTGAACTCTTCCTTAATGAGGCTCAATCGTGCTCTCCTCCGGGTGGTTTTGTTTTGCTGATCTGTCAGTTTTTCAAGGATTTAATTGCACTTTTTTCATATTAGTCTTTGAAATGGGGCTAAGCAGCTTTCTGTAAAATAAAATATATTAAAAAAATGAAAGAAGTTACTGGCTTTTCTATTTTCTTTTCTCTTTTTTTTTGCTTTCATCATTCTAGGATCATCAGCTGCCACTGGCTCCAGGGACCAACATTAGTAAAGAATAAAATTTATGAGAGCAGCAAATGAAATGGCAGGCTGGGCTTTAATGGCAGCTCCCCAAATTTAAGCCCCTGTAGGTGATATTCTGATATTCTTCGCTTCTCTGCTCTCAGCTTGGCTCCCGTTGTGTGGCTGCTCGTGCTAATCCTGGAAGATCTTCCCAGTGTTTATTTTGGAGAGGGAGCTGGGAGGCYGAGGAGGGCTGAGGAGCGCTCCAGTGAGCTGCCTGGTGTAGCTCATTTCCTGTAGAAATGACACCAAAAGGACTCGGAGCCAGAAGCATCCCATGGTTTTGTGCCGGGCTCCTTGGGAGCTCCCTGCTCCACATGGCCCCTGCCYGCGCTCGGGCACCCTCCGGCCACAGGAGCCCAGGGCAGGACACGGAAGCCGCTGGGCTGGACACAGGCGGGGAGGAGGCAGCGGATGCAGCCTTTATGCTATTAGCTTTATGGCACAGAAAAACAGGTTTTAAGCAATCAGCGTGCAATTCTTAATTGCTTCGCTCGTGTCTGCCCTTCTCGTGGGACAGATTGTACGACCGCCAGGACCCTCCTGTTAGCGCTCTGTGCCTCTGCACRCGCTGTTTTTAACTCGCGCTTTGTTTTGCAGAGATGCACAAAGCGACTTCCTTTTTCCTTTTCGCAGGGATGCTCATCAACAGCAGAGGCAGCACGAGCTTTCACATCGCTCTGGTGGTGGTTTTGCTTCCATAGGCTGCAGTTSTTTTCCCTTCCTCCTTGACTTTAATTTCCTTTTCTTTCCCCCACATTTTTCACCCCTTTTGCACTGATTCCTTAAACACTTAGTGCCGTTTTCTTTCCTCTCAGTCACAGCCCCGCAGCACTTGCTCTCTGTGTGCCCTGCTCTCCCGATTTGCAGCGCACCTCTCATGAGGATGTGAAATCCAAGAACCAGATCTTTGACATTTCAAAATAAAATAAAAGTAAACTCTGCTTTAAAAACACTTTAGCAGGAAAGCCAGGCTAATTGTAAATCAATGAGTCTTAAAATGCAGCATTGATCTCCAGTTAGAAGTTTGAAGGGGAAAGCAGTAATTACTGCTCTGAAGGTAGTTTTTTCTCCTGGTAAGTTCTGGGCAGAAGAAGGCTCATTAGGGCAGCACTTCTGAATCTGCGTAATTAGTTTAAAAAGTACTTTTGTGGTGCTATTCCCATGGCTAGAAATTATCGGAGTCTTCGCAGACGTATCGCGGGGCTCGGGCAAGGTTTGATTTATTGTTGTGCTGGGTGGGGAGGCTCCTTCTGCTGCAGGGCCCCGGTGCCCACGGCYGCCTCTGCGCTGCCCGAGGACGCTGCTCTGCCGGGGACGTCCCCTCCGCGTGGCCACACGCCCTGCTCTGTCCCCTCTGCCCGGGACAGCCCTTCTGTGTTAACACCAATGCGCAGGTGCTACGTGCAGCGTCGCGTCCCTGAGGAAGGGGAGATGCCGCTGCTGGAAAGCAGAGCTCTCCTAAGCGTGTGCCCCAAGGGACCGTCCCCTCGGCCATTCGAGGGGTTTTTGTCTCCGTGTTGCTGTTTGTGGCTGCTTCCCGGGTCCTCTGCAGCAGGGCCCTTGGCGAGGCCTCGTGGAGCTGCCCCGTGTCAGAGCCAGCTCTGCTTCCCGGTTCGCTCCTGCTCTGGCTCGGGTTTGGTTCTGACAGAGACAAGGGCTGCGTCCTGCCGAGCGCGGTGGCACCGGGGGCTCGAGGCCAGCGGCAGCCGCGATGCGGCCGCGGGGCTATAAATAGTGAGCGCAGGAAACGCGGAGGAGGAGCCGGCGGAGGAAGGGGAAGCGTCGCCGGAGCCGCCGTGGTGCCTGCGGGAGCCAGGGCTGCCCTGCGGCCCCGGACGCGCTGCTGCCCCGTGTCCGCTGCCGCTGCCCCGTCCCCACAGCAGCGCGGGCAGCGCACGGGGCCGTGCGGCTCGTAGGCACCCCCGCAGCTCCGTGCTGGGACGTGCCCGCCTGCAAGAACGGCCGGGAGGTGCAGAAAGCAGGGAGAGGAACGAGTGCGTGGCCCTGGGCTGCAGAGCGGCTGCTGCAGGGACGGTGCTGCGGAGAGAAGGCGGCCTGTGCGTGCCCGAGAGCTCCCGGGTTTATATTTCTTCCAAATTCTTTTGTTATATTTAGCAATTACATCTCTAGATATTCTCATTAACCTTAATTATCTAATCCCTTTTGTGAATATCGCTGGATTCTTGGCCACAGCAACATCCTGTGACAGCGATTTCCACAATCTAATTACCAAGTCTAATTCTGCATGAGGAAAGTGTTTGTTTCACCTGCGAGGCCCCGCGGATCCATTAGCCGCCGGGGTCGCTGCGCTGGTGCGGCTGCGCGGGCAGGGGCGGCGCGGCGCGGGCAGCGGCACCCAGCGCTCTGCCAGGTGCTCCTGCCGCCTCCTGTGGCTGCAGCTAACGTTGCAAACACCTGCTTTAAAACAGGCAAAACACAACAACGTGYTGCCCGAGGATGGTGACGTGGCAGGTGTCCCCTAGCCGTGGCAGCTGGCCCTGGAACACCACCAGCCTCTGGGGCGGTCCCACGCATGAGGGACTTGGGATGCTCCCCACCAGCACCTGGGGCACCTGGATGCTGAACCGAGCCAGGAGCTCTGCAAAACGCTGCAGCCCGGGGCCTCCTGCGCGTAGAGGGGCTCCAGACCCAGAGAGGAGGGTGCTTGAGCCCTTCGCCAACTTGTCCGGCTGCTGAGGCCTGCTGGGTGGGCTGGCCTCGGGCGGCGGAGAGCGCCAAGTTTCTCTAAGTCGGAATAGAGATCTTTAGTCTGTTTGAAAATCATTTGTTTTCTGTCACATTAATTGAAATTAACTTCTTGTTTATGGGAGCATGGCACCTGAAAATCCCACCTAATCTTCTTCAAACTGCTGCCAGCTTTGTGTTCCTTTATCAGGTTGTCTCATACATCAACTTTCTTGGGAAAGTAGGACCAAGCTCTCCAATTGCTTCCCTTCTTTTTCTTTTTTCTTCTTTTTTTAGATTCTGCGTTCTTTACATGTTTTCTTTCCCTAAAATTACCTTTCTTTTTTGAGGTGGAAGAACTGCTATTACGTGTAGCGTTACAGACAGGATTGCCAGTCTCATGTAGGACCGTGTAGCATTTGCCATCTGTTTCTCTGCTTTCCGTGCAGCTGATCTGGGGA
Source organism: Eudromia elegans (assembly GCA_003342815.1). Taxonomy (NCBI): domain Eukaryota; kingdom Metazoa; phylum Chordata; class Aves; order Tinamiformes; family Tinamidae; genus Eudromia; species Eudromia elegans. The sequence goes on from PTEX01000103.1 coordinate 2,344,699, forward strand.
CTTCAGTTTGCCATTTACGCTGCTTTCGAAAGTCTCTTCAACGACGATCCCTGCAAAGCGCATGGAAAACAGGTTGTTCTGCAGTCCGTGCTGGCTCGTGCTTAACCGGGAACGTTACCACGCTTTGGTTTCATTCCCTCTTTTTGTAGCGAGGTTGTCCTGATCTCCCTGCCCGTCCTGCCCTGATCTAACCCGTCGTCCTCGTCTCTGCAGTGGTCCTCGGGTGCCGTGTTCGGGATGATCGCGTGGGCTCACGAGGTGAAGATGGCAATCTAGCAAAAGATTAGTTTTGTGGCTGACCCAGTAAATCCTCTTTACCTCCACAATCCTTTCTCCTCTCKCTGAATCTGTTTAAGCCATATGGCTCGCTTTGCCTTCTTGAAAGCAATTTACCTTGTGCGTGATGGCTGCAGACCTCGGAATATAGGGCATTTTTGGATTCTGAATTCCTGCCCCGTGGCAAAAGGGTGATGGAGCCGGCTGTAGGGTACGCGTCAAGCTTTTCTCCCCAAAACCCCTGTTCATAAGGGATAGGTATGCTATGTCTAAGTGTAGTATGTATGCAGTAGTCCCGCAGGYCTGACTTGTTAATCTCACCGCTCGGGCCGTCCTGCCTGTGTAACTCGGTAGCTGTTTCTGCAGAAAGGGTTCAGTTCGCAGTGACGGACTCAGGTCTGAACCTGCACCRGGAGGGATGGGAGCGTCTCTGGAGGCCGCGAGCCCCAGTGTGGCAGGAGCCTGCTGGGAAGCGGCTCGAGGAGGACTGGAAGCCCTTTAAATAAATGCTTACTTGACATGACTCTGTCTTCCAGAGTCTAACGAGCAGGGGAGCGAATGGCAGCCGCTGGCCAGGAATTGATTGCATTAATTGATATGCCAATAAGAGAGCTTGTTACATCCGCCATTGGTTAGGAGGCCGCCTAACAAGTCCCGCTGATCAATGGGACCAATAAAGATTTCATCCATTAATGAGCAACATGGTAATTAATGTTATCCATAAACCAATTAGCCTGGGTAGCTAATGCGCGGGTTAGCACGGTGAGTGGCAGCAGCGCACGGGCCGCCCGGGGACGACAGCGCTCGCGTCTTGGCTGGGATGGTTTGGAGAAGCCAATGGTCCTTTGGGGCTTCCTGAAGCGGAAGGAGGCCAGGAGGACCATGGGACCCCTTCTTCTGGGAAGGGACCTGTTTCCCCAGGTTTRCGAGGCAATTTCACTCACTTCTTCCTTTTATTACTGCTACGTAGTGCGCTTGAAGATCCTTCAAGCCTATTTTCTGGCGATGTGCAGATGTACGGGGGGAGACCTTGGTGCTCCCCTGCCCTCTTTCCTTGGAGAGCTCCTGCCATGCCTCCGCTGGGCCGAGCGCTTCGGCCCCGCGTGGCCGCGCCACTCCGAGCCCGGCCCCGCGGCGGCCCCTTTCTACACCATCACGTCTGCCACCACGTCGGAGCCGCGCGAGTGCAGAGACGGGGCCTCTGTGTTGAGAGATGCTCAGGCAGGGTGGCTCGAAGGCGCTGACCATGAGCTGTGCATGCCCTAGTGCTCCGTGCGCATGAGGCATKTGTGGGAGCTGCAGCTCCGTGGGGCCCCTGAGCGACGTGGCGAGGCTCGTGGGCGCAGGGCTGGGCCGCTCGTTGGGGCTGGTGCTGCAGCCCCGGTGAGCCCGGGCGGCGACAGCGCCGGCCCCGCGGCGGCTCAGAGCAGCCCAGGATGGGGCCGCGCTCCACGGCGGAGTTACCGTGCGCTGTGAGCTATCGACCCTAGGAGACCCCTTGCGGGTTCCCTAATTGAAAATTAATACCAGATCAATGCCGGGGCAATTTGCATATTGATCATAAACAACTTTGAAGGCACCGAGTGCGTGTCGGATCAATAGGGCGCTGGAGCGGGYGGCGCGGAGCGCGTCCCCCCACAGAGGTCAATGGTCTGGAGGCCGCGCGGAGCAGGACGGGGACGGTGCTGGATGGAGCCCCGGCGTCCTCGGGATTGCGGCTCTTTCTCATGGGGTGCATAGGAGGTGCCATGGAGGAAGGTGCTTTTCTATTTTTGTCTGTTCTTCAACCAAATAAAGTGAACCCCAATGGTTGAAGAAGCCACCAGGCCTCCCTGGGGTTCAGACCTAGGGCATTTTGGGCTGTGTTCAGTTTGGCTCCTCCGTCTTCCCCTCCTGCAATGCCAGGTTTGAAGCACAGGCCACTGGGAGCAGGATCTGGGAGTCTCTGGGGCACCAGAAGCGATCTCAACCAGCATTCTTGTCCCAGTGGGATTTTTTGGTGCTATGTTTGCTTTTGGAGGGCGGCACTTAGACTCTTTGTTTGCTTGAGAGACATGCGGGATGTTTTAAAACTGTTTCGTGTTGAAGGAAAGTGGTATTTCCGAGCCAGCCCCGTTGCAGAAGAGCAGCCTTGCAGGTGTGTTCGGTGTCGCTGGGCTCCTGCCTCCGAGGGGACAGGCTGGAGGTGAGATCCAAGTGAGGCCACGCGGCGCCCCGGTCGTCACCGGAGAGCGCAGGGCGGCTAGAGGGGCCGCTGGCGACGCTCCCGCCGGGATGGGCTCCCGGGACGTCGCCGTGCATSTCATCGCCTCATCACGGAGCCTTCATTGACTCGGCCGCGCGGCGCTGATGGACTGAGGCGGGGACGGCAGCTCCTAATTGAGGGAGATGGATTCTCGTCACAGCCCGCGCTGGGGCCGGGGACGCGCCTGGGGCCTGGTCAGCTTCCCAGCGGTGGCAGCTCCCGGCCCTCCRCAGGGCACCTGCACCCCAGGGCCCGTTGCTGCCTCACAGGGACAGCTCACGTGCGGTGCCGCTCTGTGCGGCCACCCCTTCGCCCAGCAGCTTCTCCCTGCAGCTGGCACTTCCCAAAAATACGGGATTATTTACAGACCTTTATATAGTGTCTTTGAAAAGAATCTCACTTCCAGTTTTAGGTTTAAAAAAATAATGCAAAGACAAAAAGCAGGGGGTGCCCACATTTCTGGAGCCGCTTGCTGGCTCCCTTGTGCGATACACAGCCGGTTGTCCTCGCGCCACTGCAAGCGCCGCGCTGGGGTTGCCTGAGCCATGYGTGGCCCCTTCGGCATCGTGTCCCYGGGGCTGCGGAGCGGCGGCCTCGTCCAGCGCCGTGGGGCCTGTGCCRGCGTCAGGGAGTCGTCACCCGGCTCAGAGCGGCGGCCGCGCTCACGTTGCAGCCACCCCCAGTTCCTCGACGCCAGGAGAGGGGAGGAAAAGGGTCTGCTGGCTCCGGAGCTGGAACCTCCTGCAGGGAAGCTGGTTAGTACAAGGGAAGGCAACTGGACCGCTCTACTAGGGCCACCCAGCCGGGATCGGTCAGTGCCACCGACCAAACCAGGATCAGGTCAGTGCCACCGACCAAACCAGTATTGGGTCAGCTCAGCCCCTAGGACTGGCCATTCCTGCCATAGTGGCACATGGGGCATCCCAGGCTGCGGTGACGCTTGGGTCCCAGTGCTGCGTGTCTRCCAGCTGTGCTCACTGTGCCCACCCGAGCTGGCATTTAGTGTCTTCTCCCTCCGTTGCTCAGGTTTTCTGTGCTCCTGCTTCCTTGGAAGCTGTCAACCTGGCAGCAGGGTCAGGAACCATCAGGATTTGCGYTGGGGTTGCATTGAGTGCAGCGTGTATGCAGGAGAGAATATGGGGCTTTACCACATGGATCACAAGTGCAATTTTCCCTTCTAGACTTCTCATTCCTAACTTAAGAAGTAGTCTTTTTTCAAAACCCAGGTCCCTGATGTCCTCAATACTCCAGCACATCATGCTCCTCTGGCTTCCTGTGGAGTTTAAATTCCCCGGCACGTTTCAGTGTTTGATTTAACCGTGTCTTACGATGAKAGTTCAGGACAGAGTTGTTGGGAGCACTCCCTGTGCATTTCCAAACCTCAAGGCTAGACATGAACTAATTACAGTTAATTTTCGTTGTATTTAGAGTACTGTGGAGGTGTAGTTTATCCTGGAGTTGCTGGAGTCTGCTTTAACTTCAGCTTCGCTTCCACTCTGTGTTTGGAAATCTAGGAGGTTTCTCTAGCACGAGCTTGCTAACACTGCAACAGAGCTCCTCAGTTAAGCATGGTATTTCAAATAACTTAAGCTCACGCTGCAGATTCGGGATGATGCCAACACTGTGTTGGTGCATTTTGAGCAGGGTGGGACATGCATTTGCTGGAGGCTTTTCGGAAGGTGGGAGTTTGTCTCCTCGCACGTGCAGCCAACCAGTGTGATCGTGCGCGGCCCAGCCGAGTCGCCCAGCACGCCCGCCCTGCCCGCGTGTGCGGGGAGGCTGGAGCCGTCACGACAGGGGCTTTGTTTGGGTGCTGACCGTTGCATTGCATGCATCAAGCAGGCTGCAGAGCAGACGGTGCATTGCATGCATCGAACAGGCCACATGGCAACTGTTGTATTGCGTGCATTGAGTGATCTGCAGGTGGCTATTGTGCCTTGTGCAGCGAGCAGGCTGTAGGGCAGCTGTTGCATTGCATGCATCGGGTGGGCTGTGGATGGTTGCTGTGCCCCATGCAGCGAGCAGGCTGCA
>PTEX01000103.1:2349425-2367274 GCA_003342815.1 Eudromia elegans
ATTGCATGCATCGGGTGGGCTGTGGATGGTTGCTGTGCCCCATGCAGCGAGCAGGCTGCAGGGCAGCTGTTGCATTGCATGCACCGAGCAGGCTGCGGGTGGCTGTTGTGCCCCATGCAGCGAGCARGCTGCAAGGCAGCCGTGGCGTTGCCTGCATGGGGCTGCATTGAGCAGGCCAAGCTGGGCAGCAGCCCCATCATTGCGGATTGGGGAGCACGGGAACAGGCTGGAGCGGCTGCAGGGCAGCGCGGGGCCCTCGGCAGCTCCGGGCCTCCCTCCGGCCTCTCCCGGCAGCGTCCGGCTCCCGTGGCGCTCCAGGCCCTCGGCGCTTTGTTTCCTGACCCCTCCTCCCGCTGGTCTCCATTTTGGAGCGGAGCTGTCCTCGGCGCGGACCTGCCACCGGGGCTGGGCCTTCCTTTTGTTTTGCCGCTTGATCCATCCACGTCYTCGCACGAGGCTCCTGCCCAGCTGATTCCAGTCTGGAGCTAGGTTAAACTGTGCAAAATACTGTTTAAGAGAGAAAAAAAAAGAAAGGAACTTGTCAAGATGCATTTGTTGTGTCGCATTTAAAATGAAGCAGAATTGAAGGTAGTTTTTGTCCGACGGGGGGGAGCGGGGGGGCTGGAAAGCCGTCAAGCCGCAGGAGAAAGCCCCTCCTTTGTTGTCCTCCTGACATTGAAGTGTAATTTTTCATGGTTATTTGGACTGGAAAATGGGGAGAAAGAGGGAGATGGGCTTGCGATTATTTCCCATAAATGACAACACAATCACATCACGCTCCACTACAAACATGCTCAAGGAATTTGCCTTTTTTTTTACATTTCATGTGTGAAAACAACAGCAACCTTCCTGGCGCTGATGAAATCCAAGGGGACAAATCCCTGTTGGGGTCCACGCACCTCCAATGTAGCCCTGTTTGCAGAACAATGGCCAGGTCCCCTCGTTGTGGCACAGGCGCGCTGTGGCTCACCGTGTGCAGCGCTGCTGTCGTGCACACCTCAAGCTTGCCATGTGCACGGAGCCAGCGGGGCTGGGCACTGAAATGACAGATTAGAAAGGTGGGAATCTCGGGCTCCTCTCCTCCTTTCCTCTGCTGGCGATAACTGCCCGCTCTGGACACAGACGAGCCTCTTGTTTCTGCTCAAGGTCTTGTTCCTTCTTGGGAAAAACGGGCAAAAATCAGTACTRCTGGCTTTTTTTTTAAGACAGAAACTATTTTTTCTTTCAGTTATCTATCCTAATAATGTTACTCTGTTTCTTAGTGCTGCTGCACTTTTTTCGTTTCACCAAAGCAAAGGTCATAAGCGTGTTCCACGTGCCCCGTGTCCAAGGGCCCTCCTGAGCCGTGTGAAAGTCTCCGAGCTGCTTTCCCTGGAGGCCCTTCCTGAACAGTGCCCGGAGCTGCCAACCGACGTTCAGCAGCCGAGTGCAAAAGAAGTGCACAGTAAAAGCATTTCTTTTAAAGAGGGGAAGGTGCTGACGTATGGTGGAGGGTCGTCTTGTTTCTGTCCAGCTTGTCTGGGAGGTAACCGCAGATCTGGACGGTTGACAGATCTGCCCGTGGGAAGTGGCCAAGACTTGTGGAGTTCTTTGGAGCAGGGGAAGGAAGAAGCAGAGAAGTGACTAAGAAGCAGCAGCTCARGGCTTGCGAGCAGTTCTGGTGCGGCTGAATTTCGTGTGAATCTCTCACCTTTGAAGATAGACAGGCGTTTGAGGATGGCTTGTCAGCTGGTGGCATGCTGGTAGCCTGCGTTTCTTTCCTGTCAGTGCAGGCAGTGCAGAGATGCTCTGGCAGTGCTTGCAAGTAGGGCACCCTTAGAAGTAAGTGTCATGACTCCAAGAAGCATGCAGAGGTTGTTACTGTTTGGCAGCCAGGCRGGCAGGACCCAAGACCAGGCCGGTGCTGCTCCAGCTCTCCTGCTGCGCTCACGGCTCCGCGCGCTGCTCTCCCCTCCTGGAAGTGAAGGAACGAAACRCGTTCCTGCGGAGCAGCCGGGTTAGGAACAAGCTGGGGACGTTGCTGCTGGAGCAGCTCAGGTGGGAGCCACCGAGGCCCTGGAGAAGCTCGTCCTGCACGGGCCGGACTGCAGCTCCCATGGCACGGGTGGCTTCATGTCCTCCTCTGCAGCTTTGCGGGATACAGCATCACCCACGGGCACCAGGGCCAGCTCCGCTGAAAACAAAGTGTCGGGATCCTTTTTGTTCCAAAGGAGAGACCCTGTGTACAATTAAAACTTGTTTCTGGTAAACCTCATTCCAGGAAAGATGAGCTTTTAACAAAAGGCTTTTGACAGCTGCAGGGTATTTCATTTTTTTAATGCCGAATGAAAAATCAATACATTTTTCTGGGTTATACATATTCAGAACAGGCTTGATATTTCCATTATAATGGAAAATGGGTGTCTGCACATCTCGCCTGTCAGAGCTGCACCACCGCATTTTCCAAGCCACTGCTAAATATTTCAAACCTGATTTGATTGTGGTTCATGACAGCTAATGTTCCTCAGCTCTCCGGCGTGCCGGAGGGTGGGGAGCCAAAGCGCTCACGTGCCCCGGCCTCGGCCCCGCGATGCCCCGGCCCCTTGGCTGGACGGTTGGGGTTGGCAAAGGGAAATACGGCGGGGAGAGGAGAGGCGAGAGGTCRCCTGCTGCCCAGACCCTCATGGGTTGGGTCAGGGTTCAGTGGCTTCCTCATGCGCTCAAACGCCTTAAATCTCTGTTTGAAAGGGGGCAGAAACGTCACAGTGTGACCAGCGTAACCATGTGCCGGGGCTCAGGGCTTCCCCGTGCACGGCCKGGCATCTGCAGATGTCGGAAAAGACTGGGATTTTCCAGAGGCTTTTCCCTCTTTCTCTTTAGTCTCTCTTTAGTGAGTGGTTTAATTTCAAATTAAGAGGAAATGCCACTGTCTGAAATGATTTATTCACAAAGGAAGAAGAGACTTTTCTTAGGGATTTGTGTGGGATGGTTTCAGAAGGGAGAACGGCAGATTCCTTCTCCTTCCAGGTGCCCTGTAGCTACTGCTGGTGCCCCKTGCTCCTGAGCTGACCCCGGAGTCCGTGAAATTCCTTTCTGGGTATTTACTGGCTCGGCTGCAGGTGCTGCCGGGCATGGTGGTCTCTGAGCCGTTGTTTGGGTTTCCTTGGGACACAGCCCCGCAGTGCGAATCCTGCCCTAGCACCGCGAGCTCCTCTCGCCTTCCTCACCCCAGATATGCCATATTGCTTCTGGAAACCAGAGATACCCACCTAGCAGCTGCGTCCTCTCTGCACAGGCCAGAACAGCGTCTCTGGCCTTCAGGAGCCCCTCGTTAAGGTTCCCAGACCAGGAGAAAACCCATCTGCATCCCACAAATGTCCCTCATGGCTCGCTGCCTATGCTGGGTGCTGCACGTCGTCCTCAGTCTCCAGCCTGCCTAGGCTCTCAGGACGTTGCGTAAATAGAGCAGGGGAAATTTCACTCCTGGACATCAGTCTTGGTTAGGATGATTCTTAGGACAAATGGATTTGATTTGAGAACCTTTATGTACAGAACCAGTGGTGGGAGTCACAGGCTCATGCGTTGTCCATCCCGGACCTGAACACGGCACTTGGAGCAGGAAGCATGACCAGGAGCAACCCTTGGGAAGGGCTCCTGGCGGAGGAGTCTCGAGGAGGCAGAAGCACCGGCCTTGAGCTCATTGCAGCCTCCCTGCACAAAGGCGTCTTGTTCCCCTCCCATCCTGCCTCAAAAACAGCCCTCAGAAAACTCTGCTTCGCCTGGAGGAGGGAGACGACGGGTTTGCAGCACGCACACCCTGTCTCCCTGCCCTTTTTTCCCTTTCAGCCGGCCTGCCCAGGGCAGAGGTGTTTGAGCCAAATAGGCCGATTCTGTATCCTCGGGGAAAGGCCGTTCCCAGGCGGAGGGGCTGGCGGGTGCTTGGCGTGAGCATCTGTGCAGACCCCGAGCAGCAAGAGCCGCTGTGCCCTGCCCGCCGGCGGGCCGCGCCGCCGCGGAGAGTTCCCTGCTGCTACCCTTGTTTTTTAATCATTTTTCTACCTTTATTGGTATTCATAGCTCACATTTTTCCGGTTACTGTCAGCCTGGGCTTGCATCCATTTTAAAGAGCTATTTTTTCCCCTTGTTGATGATGATGATGGTATAAAGGCAGATGGTGTAACTGCTTATGAATGTCCTATTTTATTTCCTGCGGACCAGACAGCTCGCTGGAAGACGAATATTGTTTCCACATGCTCAGGTTAGAGCCGAGGCGGCGGCGGGGCCCGCAGGCGGCCCGCGGTGCCGCTGCCGTGCCGATGGTGACACCTCGGGGTCAGAGGCGGCAGTGCGCGGCGCCGGACACCCTTTGTGCTGCGCGGCCGGGTGCCCGGTGCCGCCGCGACGGGCGCTCGTGCCCTCCTTGGGGCATCGCCCGCCATGCCCCAGCTCTGCCAGGAGCATCCGGGCCGGGTGCCACAAGAAGGCCGGAGCGGGAGGAAAACACTGGATTTCCATCTGAAATGTCTTTAATGGAAGTTAACCCGGAGATTTTGGTAACGTAACAGAGAACTGTGAATGAAGATTTTAGTAAAACCAGCTAAACCCTGTGTTTTGCTGCTGTCTCATTAAATAGAGGCCATGTCACCTTGGGTCACAGCTCTTCCAGAGGACAGGATCAGGGTGCATCTCGTGTTTGGTCTTCCAGAGGGGATTGCCGTGACCAGGCAATGCAAGTTAAAGGCATAAACTGTCCTACCTGGAGGAGGATGGAGTGGCTTGACCCACTTTTGAGTAGTGCACCCGGGTGCACGGAGCTGTCACGTGCACCTGCTCCACAGGAGCAGCCCGGGAGCAGATACTGGAGATGGTGTCACAAAAGGAGATGCTGGAGGTGGTGTCACAAGAGGAGATGCTAGAAGTGGTGTCACAAAAGGAGATGCTAGAGATGATATCACGAGAGGAGATGCCAGAGATGGTGTCACAGCCAGGCGAGTTCATCGGGACATTCCTGCTCAGCACCATGTTAGCGTTTGGGCTGGGGATGGGGGGAAGGCAGTGGTAGAGGTGCCACAAGTCCCTCGTGGACCCCTGGCACCTCCTCCATGCTTGGGGAGAATCTCCTTGTACCCCACAAGGCCTTGGCCGTGAGTTGTGCCATAGGGCAGCTGTAGGACAGCATGGTCAGGTCTTCTGGTGGCTTTGACTGATTTCTTCTTCAGCTTCTCTCCTGGCCAGTTGTTCTAGACTTGTGCTTCAGCCTTGAGCACCTGTGCTCAGGGAGAGTTACCTGCTCTTCTCTTTTGACTTCCATTTTTAATGTTATTCCTTTTGATTCTTGTATTTCAGAGGAACCCATTGAAGATGTGGAAGGGCCCAATGAAACAGCTGTTGATGCTGAAGAGCCTGCCAAAGAGCAAGAGAGTGGAGGGGACAAGGACCAGAGTAAATGGACAGGTCAGTTCTGGTGCCCCTTTTTCTCTCAGTTCAGGTGGGCTACAGGCCAGATGTGCAGAGGGTTGTTTAATACGGGCTCGTTGTCCGCTGAGGCTGTGCTCCTTTCTTGGGTCCTTAAAGGAAAGATTCCACAAATTCTCAAACAACTTCTTGTTTCCAGCCAATTTGTGACCTCTTGGTTCATGTTACTGTTGGAAGTATCTGTCTCCTTCCATTCTCTGCACCCCATGTCCCCTGGGCAGTGCCACTTGGGTGGCTGACAGTGTACCAGGCGTCCCCAAAAGTCTCCAGGGAAAGGAAGGAGCAGGAGAGTGGGAAGCTACAAAGTATCAGCGAGCTCTGCAGCAAAATGCAGCCACTTCCTAGTGGGGATTCAGCCCCTATCGTGACCCACACCTGCTGCTCTGAGGCCAAGAGCTCCTTTGCTGCCTCTTCCCCATGGTCCTCGCTCCGTAGCGAGGTCTCTTTGAAGAAAAGCAGTGCTGCGAGGTGGACTTCGAGCTTCTGCTCTGCTGCCTGCTGGCTCCGGCTGCCACGGGGCCTTCTCAGCCTGCACGTGAAACGCCCAGCAGCGTTGTTGTTGTGGTGGAACAGGAGGCAGAAAGGCTTCGCTTTGCAACCCCTGGGATGAATTTMACTTCTCTTATAAGGTGTGAGGAGGTCAATCCGTCTTTCCCAGAAGATAGTTGCTACGCGCAAAGGAGGGATCGTTTAAATAGYCCTTGCCTTTGGGCAGGCAGCAGCTGCAAGGCCGTCCTGCTCAGGGGAGGGCTCTTTGGTTCCTACTCACTGGCACGGCTTCAGCCTTTTGTGGCACGAGGACACTGGAGCTGGTTGCTCATTCTGTGTAGGCCGGGGGCGAGCAGTGGTGTGTGCCACCGAGCCTGCACGCTTCAGCATCCTTCACRTCATGCCCCTGCTAGCCCAGAGGCCCTTCCTCCAGCCAGGCTTCTCCTGTGCTTTTGGTGGCTGCTCCTCAAAGAGACACGACCTGCGAGATGCTCCAGGTTGCAAAGTCTTCCACGAGTGGAGAGTGATCTTTGACCTGCACGCTGGTTTAGTCTCTGCTGTTAGAGAATGTGTCCAAACTTGAGGGAAAAAGCAAGTTGTACTTTAATGCTTGTTGAAATCACGTTCTTGGGCCACSTTCCAGACCTCGCTTGTGGTTGTGTTGCACATCACCTCCCATCACAGACCTGATCTTGAACRCAGAGATGCATTTGGGCCGTTTGCCCAAACCTGAGACACTTGCAGAGCTGATCTGTTTGATTCTAAGTTCGAACATTTTAATTTTTTTCATCCTGCCTATGAAATTCCTGCCACGTTGGTGGTGCTCATCAGCGAAGCATAGGTAAGCCATGGACAGCTTTGCTGGGGCTTCGGAAGGGAGCACAGAGTGCACTGCTATGTGTACAAACCACAGAGCCCGGGACRAGCCTGTCCAGAGCCACAACAAGGCTGAAGAAGCTGCAGCGACACCGACACAGGCTAGAGTTGAACCCAGGTCCTGCTGCAAACATGTGACGCCACCACCCCGACACAGAGCAGGAGGAAAAGAAGGCAAAGAGAAAGTTCTGGTATTGTTTATGTACAGTAGAAACGCAAAACAAGCCCGTTGCCTCAGCCTGCGCTGTGGCTGCTTTTAAGCTCCCTGGCGAACACAGCAATGTCATCATGTCCTTGCAGACCTCAGACCTAGAAGGAAATGGAAACTAGGTCAGATTATTCATGACAAACACAGTAGAATAGCGTCTGCACGTACGGAAATATCAAAACACCTTGGTACAAGGGAGATGTAGCCGGCCAGGGAAGCACGGGCTATCGAGGAAGCAATCGCAAACAACCTTGTAAAAAGCAGCTGCAAGACAGGAGCTGATGGGCAGCTCAGCGGGGTGGGAGAGCTGTCAGCCGCCGTGTCAGCACGGCTGAGGAGCAGGAGGCCGCCTTCGCGTTCACCTTAACYGCACCGGCTGGCTGCGCGGGGGAGGCTCGAGGAGCCCGTCTCAGTGGCAGCGTAGGGAGGTCTCCACCTCAAAACAGGGAAGGAGCAGGTTGCAAAGTGTTGGGTTAAGCTAAATTTTTCAAATCTGTGACCTGCTGCTTCTTGCTTGGATATATCAAAGAGACGATGAAACCCCACCAGATCTGTGAGCTGTTCTCTCCTGTGGATATACAGAAAACAGGGGAGGTACAAGGAGAGGACAAACATGGTTCTTATCTTTAAAAAGATGAGTAGCAAGGGAACTGTATAACTGAGAACTTCTTTTGCCCCAGATTTTTCTGGGAATTGACCGAACAACGGTTTGTAAGTACTGGAAGATAATGAGATGAGTAAGAGTCAACACGGATTTGTCAAGAACAAATCATGTCAACACGACCCAGTTTCCTCCTGTGTGAAGAAGGCTTTGTTTGCAGTCTGCAAGTGTCTCYTGTCTTGGCTTTGGTGGCACTTTTGACGCGACTTATCATGGCATTCTCCAAAGCAGCCTCAAGGGTGGTGCAGGTCGATGTGTGGCAAGACAGGTGCAGAAGCCATGGGAAACCTTTGCTCCAAGAGAGGTTGTCAGTGACTCGTGGTCCRAAGGAAGCAGCCTTTGGACTGGAGCGTCAGAGGAGCCCTCCTTGAGCTGGGGCTTCTCGGTACTAATCTGCAGTCAATGGCCAGCCGGGGGACACAACCAATGCCTTCAGGAGCAGGGTTAGAGCTCARGGTGATCTTTGCAAATTGGGAATATGGTCCAGGAGAGTAAGACAGTACTGTTCAGTGGGGTCCATAGGCACGTAACTGCAAGCAGGTAGAGATGATCCGCTCTATAAATGCAACTACACAATTAACAACAACAAAAAGGAAGACAAAACAGGACCTGGTGTTGGATCTCACATGAACAACTTTGCCCTTTTGGCAGCAGCACAAAGGGTGCATCACATGCAGCGTGTGGGCAGTGGCCGTGTCTTCAGGAATGGAAAGCTGCTCCTGGACGAATCCGCTCATTTCTGAGCATGGGGCGTCAAGAAAGTTGAGGAAAAAATTCAGCAACCTGAAAAGCCCAAATTGAAAAGCATGATGTGCATCACACTACCTGGGAGGAGCAAATGGAGCTAATTGGCTTGTTCGGCCCTGGAGGAAAAGACAAAAAGGGAGCCTGGGAGAAGTGTTGGGCATAAAACACTTGAAAGGAAGGAAACCATTTGTTCTCCACATTCAGGGTGTARATGACAAGAAGTAGTGGACTTAAATTGAAGGGAAAAGAATTGAGGTCACTTCATATAAAAAACAAAGCTCCTGSTGAAGCCCCTGTTCCCAGGAATTCCCAACTGGAGGAGGGGGTATTCTGGGAASGTTCCCTGAAGGTCTCTGGTGAGGGCTGGAGAAGCTGCCACCGGGAATGGAGCAGACCCAGCTTGGGCTGCCTGGACAGAGCGCTCGAGCCGTGGGGACCGCTGAGCCCTGGGGACATGGGACATTGGGGACCTCTTTGCTCATCCTGCTGCAGTTCAGTCCTTAGAGTCCTCAGCAATTTGCTCACCTTTTGTGCCTCAGTTTCTTAAMTACAGACTGTACAATGATTCCTACGCAAATTTGCTTGATCTCTTTCTGCTACGCATGTGCACGCGTGGCAGGAGGCGTCTCTCCGCTTCCACTGCAAACATTTATCAAAAAAACAATTAAAATAATTAAATTAATTTAAAAAAAAAAAAGGTTTCAACTGCAGGTCAAATTTGCCTGTTCAGGCTTCTATTTATTTTTAAATAGGAAGCAAAAAAAAAAAAAAAAAGTTTTATTTTCAAGCAAGATTTTCCATAATGTGGAAAACTAAAGCTCAAATTAAAAGAATTGCATCCATTTTTACAGAAGTTTTAATAAAGCCTGGAAGATGTGGGGCGCTTCCTGCTTTGGGTGGAGCGCGTCGCTGGTGCAGCGAGCTCACGGCGAGCAGCAGTGTTCCCCAGCAGCCTAAGCTGCTGCAGGCCTCCTGACATGTTCTGTGTCGAGAGCAATCGCTCGTGTTGCTGTCTCTGGACTGGGCTCGTTTGCTTGTTTGCAGTGACCCGGCTGCAAAGATCTCCTTAATGCACTCTGTTGTACAGATAGAGAATATCAGATWTTTTTTTTTCCCAAAAAAAAACAAGGAACAAGCTCTGCTTAAAATATAGATTGAAATGAAATATTTCTAGAGGAGTAGCCTGAAGGGCTTTTATTTTTTTTAATGATTTTTTTTTTTTTTTGCTCCGTGATGCTCACCTAACACAGAGCAATTAGTGCAATGGAGCGTCCCTGATTCGAATCCGTGGTAGATTGCTATTAAAGGAGGTATTAATGGGCTGCCGAGAGCTGGGAAATTGTTGCAGAAAAGTGTGTTTATGGAGTATGGTGCTGGCAGGCATGATTTCAATCGTATTTGACATGTTTAACATAAATGTATACTGCACAGCTCCTGCAGTTTATGAATAATTCCTACAGGCCCACTGCCTTTCTAATTACTGAAATTGAAAAAAACAGGTCAGGCACATCCTGACGGAAATCTATTACTACCCCTCCCCCCCAACATGGCTTTTTTTTCCCCTATTTTTTTAATATATGGCATTGCTGAGCACTTAATGGCTGGGATGCACTGCGGGGCGGGCAGGAAGAGGGAGGAGTGGGGATGAGAGCATTGGAGCATCCCTGCATCCCCATATCCCTTCATCCCCTCATCCCTGCATCTTCTCATGCCCTCGTTCCCGCATCCACTCGTCCCTGCATCCCCTCATCCCGGCATCCCCTCATCCCCGCATCCCCTCATCCCTGCATCCCCTCATCCCAGCGCTGGCTGCCAAGTGAGGGGCCCACTGGGGACAGGACAGTTCCGCACATGGCAGATCGCCACCGCAGAGCAGGAACGTGGCTCCATCCGCAGAACAGGGACACGTCACCGTCTCGGGGCCTCCATGCACACGGAGACACTCCCAGCCCTGGCAGTGCTGCTGGGAGCCGGCTGGGAGGCTCCTTAGCGCAGGAGYGTTGGCTGCAGATTCCCCTTTCCAAATGTTCATTAAAGGCGCTGGGCCCTCCATGTGTCTCCATCCTGAGACACGTTCCAGGGCTGCGGATGCTCCATGCACAAAGCCAGGTCTCTTCCTGGCCTGGAAGCAAGACCTTTGCTGCGCTGGGCAGGCTGCTCCAGGGGTTCTCCTGCACATGGAGCTGCTTCGCGTGGCTGTCGCACAGTCGTTCATGATGAAATATCCCAGTTGAAGTGTTTCTTTCGACTGAATTGGGCAGCAGTATTTGCACAAATCGGCAGCTGGCCCAAGAACCACGGAACATGGTTGAATCTAAAACCCTGTGGCTGCTTCCTTTGCGACCCTCGGCCCACGTGGGTGGCAGGAGGGCGCTGGAGGAGCTGCCCTGCTGGCCGTGCCGGGGCGAGCGGCCCCTCCAGAGCACGGGCTGCGAGCGGCGGCGCAGGGAGCAGCGCCCGACCCGTGTGATCTACGCGGGTGGCGACACGCGGGCAGCGCTGCAGCAGGTCTGGCACCGACAGCCCCTTTGTGCCCCCACGGTCTCTAACAGGATTTCCCCTGTTCATTTTTGCTGTTAGTGCAAAATGCGAGTTTCTGCTGAATAGTGTCTGTGTGCGGGACACGAACCCATGCGTGACGCTAGTCTGGGCTCCAGAGCTGCTCTTGCTCATCCTGCAGGGACGGTCCAAGGACAGTCCTTGCCGTCCRCCCATGCCAGGGCAGGCAGGGGGCAGCGGGAGCATCCAAGAGGCACCGGCATCGGGACCTTCCCATCCCAGGACTGCCAGGGAAGCAGCACTCGATGAGGGACGATCCCGGCTGGGTCGCAGCGCCTTTGGGCCCTTCCTGCCCACGGARGAGGCAGGTGGATTTGTTCAGTCCAGGGCTTCATGGTGCTGGGAAGTTGCTCCAGGGGAATATCAGGAGGCTGGTGGAGGGCGGCACCACCAAATATGGAATTTTGTTTTCCACTGGGCAGGGAAAACGCAGTCCCTCATCCAGCCACAGAGTTTTTCCCAGGCTGGTGCTGAACTCGGGCGAAGGAAGGTTCTGCAGTTGGCTGTTTCTGAGATCAATGGAGAGAGCAAAAACCCCACAGTAAATTTCTAGGGCGAGCGGCGAGCTGGTTTACGGAACGCAGGCAGATGAGAACCTCTGGCTTACGGAAAGCAGCATGAATTAATAATCATTTAATTGGCTGCTCCATTATGTTGCTGGTCAGGAGATGGGAGTCGAGATGAAGGGGCTGTCAGGGGTACTTTAGCCAGAAGCAGCCGGCGGTGGGAGGCAGCGGTGGCTCCCCTGCCACCCGGATCGGGAGCAGTCTGCTCTTCGGGACAGTTGCCACGCTCACCTAGTGCAAGAAAGAACCTGCACTCCCACRTAAGCACCCGCCTCGTCTCCGAGGTGGCCCCGGGAGGACTTTGCATCCTCTTCTGGAAAGCAGAAGGTGCCGAGAAGGAAGGAGAAGGGAGGTGKCCTCCACTGGCACCCCGTGTGCTGGGAAACGCAGGTGTCTCGAAGGTCAGCAAACCTGAAAGGAACCCACTTACAGAGGCAAAAGCAATAAAAATGCTAGTTGTGGAATGGTCACGTGTCGTTTTGGACGCAGCTAAGCCTTGCTCCTTCTGCTCCGCAAGGCCTTTACCGCCAAGCAGGATCCCTCCTGCGGCTGCRGGTGCTGCCGGGCCCGGGGCCGAGCTGCCCTCCCGAGGTGAGGCCTTGGTGATGTCCACGCCGGGACACGGAGCGCAGCCCCTGTGCACGGGGCTGCCCAGAGCAGCACGGGCTGCGCGGCCTCTCCCCGGCGCTCCGGATGCCTCTCGTCTGCCGCGCGGACTGGATGTGTCACTTACGGCATCTGCAGCTTGTGAACAATCAGCTCCCATTTCAGCTGTCAGCTAGAAAAAATAACACTTGGAGCGCATACTGAGCGTGGATTTTTTCAGAACTCTGCAACAAACCGGTTATTCTGAGGCCTGGATAAATATTAATAATTCTGGTTTTGAAGGATTAATGTTACGGGTTGGATCAAGTGCACTTAATAAAAACGAGCACTTCGGAGACAGTGAGCAAAGGTAGATTTTTAATTACGTTTTGCTTTTCCTGACTTCTAAGCAGGCTGCTTCCCAGTAGGAAGGAGATAGGAAACAGCAGTACTGGCCCCAGCGGTTCCAGGGAGCATTCAGCAACTCTGGGGCCGTTGCCTGCAGTCAGGATGCTAAAATGAGTGGCTGGATCTGTGAACATCGCTCCGGTGTCTTGCTGCAGGTTATGCACCGTGTAATCAGTGGTGTTGCGTGGGTAGGAACTGGGTCTGCTGGCGCTCCTTGCCGTGGGCAGCACCAAGTCTCATTGTGACGGTGAGATCCGTGTCCCAAGTCCCCAACACTTGGTTTGAAAGGCGCTTGGCTGTAGGAGGTCTCCTGGTTTTCTTTCCCATGCAGTTTTGCAGGTATCTGGTGATGGGAAGTTTCCCTTCTGCAGTTTGGAAGGGCAATACCAGTTTGCTGTTTCCTGGAGGTTATTTTGCCTCTATGTGATTGAATGCTTGCGGGAGGGGGTCTGCCAGGGAAGGGGGTTAGTACTGAGGATTGCACTTCTTGTTTTGGCAGGGTGCTGTCTGAGATACATCCCATGTCAGTAATGGAAAGGATCTCTGTGAAGGAAATAGTTCACCTGGTTTCACTGTGGCTGCATCTTCTGCAAAGAGGTGCAGATGCCAATGAGTTCACAAAGAGGAGAGGAGACAGGGAGCAAGGGATGGGGGGACCGGTCTAGGAATGCTACAGTGCCTTGTTAATCGGCAGCCAATCCATCATATTAAATATCCAGCTGTCATATATTACCTTTCAAGTGAAAATGAATAACTCCCATTAAGGGCGAAATGGGTTTGAAGTCGATTCGAGACAGATTAAAGTACTGTTATGAATGTGTGTTCGGGGAGGAGGAGACGGGGGCTGTGTATAATATACTTGTCCTTACAGTTTTTAAATAATAGATGTCCCACAAATTTATGTACTCGGGGATGCAGGGGGAGGGGTAAAGGTCAGGGGATGTGCATGCGGAGAGGGGCCTCTGCCTACCCGGCGGGCTGCTCTCGCGGCCTGGCTTTGTTTGCCTTTCCTGGTTTCGATGGATGAAAATCCCCTCTCCTCAACTTGTTACGGGGTGCCTGGACCCGGTCCCAGCAGCAGCTCCAGGCTCCGCTGCGGCTCTCCCGTCACATCCTGGTGGGTCCCTTGCTGGGAAGCGCCCCCAGACACGTTCTCATCCCGGAGCTCGCGCCCTGCTGGCACCCCATGCCCTTGCACCTGGCCCTGCGTGCAGGGTGAGGTGCAAAACTGCCTGTGTTCGGAGCCAGCAGCAGGAATTCTGCTCTGTCATGTGTCCGTCCAGCTGGTGGTGCGGGGGACACCTTGGCCTTGCTGTCTGGCCAGGCCTCTCTGTGTCAGTCACAAATACAGGAAAGGGCTCTCCTGCACCTAGCAGGCTGTGAACAGACCCCATAAATAGCTGTGATTTTTCTGTTCCTAATTGTGAATTTGGCACAATTTCTTTATTATGAAAGATAATTCCAAAAGACTTTTTTTTTTTGGCCAGGTACACTTCATATGATCTAAGTTAGTCCGCATACTCAYTCTCCTCCACGTCCTATGTTTGGAGAAACTATAGTAGTATAAATGGAAATATTGTTTTCATCCAACTTAAGCCTCTTTGGGGATGTCCTGATATAAATCTCTTTCTGTTGCAGCACCAGCCAGCCAGGCAGAGAAGGAGCTGACAGAGCCTCCAGCATCCTCTAAACGCATGTCATTTCCCAGCAGCTCTGAGTCACCTCTCTCCTTTAAATGGTCCAAAACTTCAGAGGAGACCAAATCAGAGCAGGTAAGGAGCAGGAACGCAGCTCTCTTTGCATCTGCCAGCAGTTGATTGGTTTCATGCCAAAAGCAAAAAATAAGAGGACAATGACGAAAGRTGGTTACTGGTAGGAAAAGGCATCAAATTATTAAAGTCTAGCTGTAAGGGAAGAAGAAAACAGCAGCTGGAGCAATTGCATGATTMATTTGTCTTGCTCTGCAGATGTATCAGTGTCCCTATTGCAAGTACAGTAACACAGACGTGAACCGGCTGCGGGTGCACGCCATGACCCAGCACTCGGTGCAACCCATGCTCCGCTGYCCGCTCTGCCAGGACATGCTGAACAACAAGATCCACTTGCAGCTGCACCTCACACATCTGCACAGCGTGTCGCCTGACTGCGTCGAGAAGCTCATCATGACGGTAAGCTGCGTATTCAAGCACGTCTGTTGCCTTCCAGAAAATGTGAATAAGAGAGGGGTACCCTTGCTCACACAGGCTAATGCTGCTGTGACGTGCTGCTCTGGGCAAGCCCCTTTCCCACCAAGATTTTTCTGCCRCGTGTTTTGCCTGCAGAAGCTTGGTTGTCCATGCTTGAGCACTGTGAAAACTGGCACGATTGCCCTATTGAGTAATTTTCTGATGAAGAGATTGGAAGAAATAAGGTTTGCCTTAACTACTGAGATCATCACAGCGGGCTGCATTTCACCCAGAAGCTCTCTGAGATGAAGCAGTGGATGTGCTGTGCTGCTGCTGTCACAGAGAGGGCAGGTGCTCCCTATGTAGATTAGCACCTTCAAAGAGGGACACCGGGGTTGTTAAGGTAACAGATTACAGGAAATTGAGTATCAGGTTTCTGCTTAAAATAAGGATCTACAGAGTTATTTCCATTGGCAGTCTTGTCTTGCTGAGGAGAGACAGTCCTATCATGCAGCCTGTACTCTCTGTGTGCTCCGTTCACCTAATGATGGTGGTTATTATGGTTGTATGAGATAAGTTGGGTCTGTTATTTCTGTGGGGAACTGTTCTGTCCAAATAATCATGCTTTTGATATACAGCAATTCACTTTCTGCAGGGCAGCCTGAACAAGGAAAAGGGCCATGCAGCGGTTGGCCCAAAAGAGCTTAAGTCTTACGTGACTGTGAATACTATAAAGTGACTGTTTCAAGTGCTGTTTTCAAAATATTTTGAAATGTCTGATCTTAAATTGGATTCTAAGAATAGACAGGAAAAATTCTCTGAAGTAGGAAGTTAGGACATTAAAGTGCTGATTGAAAGTTCTCTAAATAAAGTCAACTATTTTCACGCAGAGGCTTGAAATTTTTAACAAACGCGGTTAACTCTGGAGCGGTTTGTTGAGCACAGCTGGCTACGTGTGGTCTGTGGCTGTCACGGCCGTGCTGTCTGCTCTGGAGTGGGGCAGCACACTCCGGGTAGCAACAGATATATTTGCATTGGGCTTTGGTTCTGCCCTGCATCGTTGTTTTGGCATCTAGTATGAGACTCATCCTCCAACACTGCCTCTAAAGAACTGAAATTCAGCTAACTTCAGGAAGAATTAGTTAGAGTGCTTGATGAGTAGTGGTAAATTAACAGAGAAGTGCTCACATTCTCATTTGAGACCCGTATTTTTTCTCTTCTGGCTCGATTTTTCTCCCAGAGCTGTTAACTGAGACTCTCTTTACAATCAGGGTGTTCAGAGCAGTGTCCACCACTGCTGGAACTCATCTGTGGTACTGCTGCACACTTGCATGCAAAAATACTGAGGACGGTGCATCCCTTCCGCAGCACAGAGGCATTTGTTTGAGTAAATAACATCTCCAGTCTCCAAACGTGGGCTTTTTTGTGCATTTCCTTTTCATAGGTTTTACATGAATGCGTCTTGCCGTTTGCTAGTGTCAGTGTAAGATACAGGTAGAATTAATAAGGCACATTTTCAAAAACCCTTCTAAATTCACAAATGGGATGTATTGTCAGATTTCTACAATGTTATTTTCTTTGGTATAGTCTTCAAGGCAAGGTTGTGTCTGCGTTTAAGAACGCGTCGCCAAGTATATAGAATTAAGTGTTTATTTTGATTCCTGTCAGTCCTTTCCCTTTGTGTTTTTTTTTTCTTGCACCCCATTTCTGCTTGTTTTCCCCTTCTTTTCTGATTTCTGACAATAGGGAAGAATAATACGGCGTTTGTCACAGTACTTGTATTGCCTGCTCCCCTCCCTCTCACGTTATTGTGCGAGCCGGCGCGGGCTGGGCTGCCCAGTGTCTCCTGCCCCTCTTTGTTCTTCTCTTTCTCTCTCCCTTTCCTCTGTCTCCCTCTCCATCCCCGTACGCTCCTCGTCTCTCTCCTGGTTTGCTGCCAAGTGCCAGTTTGGTGCCTGGGCAGAGGAGGCTCCTGGTGGCCRCTGTTGGACCAGGCTGTCGCAGCCACCTGTGCTCCATGGAGCACCACGTGCTCGTGGCCATTGAAGGACAGCGGTGYTGACAGAGACCAGCATTTTCTGAAYGCAAAATAMSCTGCAYGTGCYGCAAGTGTCTGGGCCGGGAGCTGTCCTGGCACAAGGATCTCGCCCRCTCGGGCAACATCCATTTTAAGTGGTAGTGGTTAAGCGTGCAGATCCTTCTCAAACTTGAACAAACCTGGGTAGCTTCCAACTATATCAGTGGAAAATATTTTGACCTTAGCAAAGCACCAAGCAGAAGCCCAGCCCCTTTTGTAGATGGTTTGCTGCAGTATCAGTTATTCTGGTGGGCAGATGATTGGTTTCTGAATTGGGCTCTCTGCAAAATAAGCAGTGGAGAAATGGCTGTGGTTAAATGGATGCATGCTCTTATCAGGAATGAACCTRTAGCCTCCAAGACTTGGGAAAACTAATAGAAACAACTCCTCAAGGAGCTCAAACAGCCCCCGAAGACATGGCAGAGCGCCACTTGGGGTGGAGGACACCTGGGTCAGGTCTGTGAGTCTCCAAGAGGACCTCGTTCTGCCGCAGTGACGTGCAGCACCTCTGCTGAGCAATGAGACACGTCCAGCGAGCTCGCCCTCCTGCTGTCGTCTTCTCATCCTGCCATTACCATCGGCCCTGGGTAGCGTTTTCCTTCGGTACCTGGACGTGTCTGGGAAGACTGTCTTTTCTGGTTCAAATACATTAACTTGTGGGTCAAGAAGATTGTTCTTTTTTGCATTAAATGACAAATACATTAAGAAGTCAGCACGGCCTGTGCAGAACGTGGGAGCATCAGACGTCTCTCATTTTGCCTGTCCTCGCTAGGACTCCTGTCTCGCTGTGACGCGTGACTCAGGTCCTGGTGCCACCGAGAGTGGATTGCAGCGCTGTAAATGGGAGCCGGGTTCCTCTCGACACAGTGTCTTTGCACTCGGCGTTTGGAGGAGGCTCCAGTTAATAATACCTTATCAGACGCCTTTCAGGAACCTGCAGTGTCTAATACGTCTGTTGCCATAGGAACGGCTGCTCGCTGATGCTCCGCATCTCCCGCCTGCTCCGCGCCCCTGCCCCGCGCGGGCAGCAGCAGCTGGGGCGGCCGCCCGCGGC
>PTEX01000103.1:2367414-2431714 GCA_003342815.1 Eudromia elegans
TGCGCTTCCCCGTGCCTCAGGTGATCCCATGGGTGCTTCCTCACACCCCGGTCGCTCCCATGTGCGCCTCCCAGCACCGCCCGGGTCCCCCTTCCCCCTGGCCCCGTGCTGGCACGCGGCAGCATTGCTCCCTGGCCGGGGTGACGTGCGGGTCACCACTTGATGGGACTGACGGCTCCCGTGCGGGAGCGGAGGCTGGCGGGAGCTCCACTGCCTATCACACCGTCCCCCTCGCCGAKTCTGCTGCCGGTTCCCTTGTCTGCGGCCTCTTTCCAGCTGCCTTTTCATCTTCCTCTCTTCTCCCTGCTCTGAAAGCAATCCTCCCCTATCTCCACCATCCGYGCTTCTCCCGCGCACTATCTTTACATTTTTTCCCCTTCCCTATTGTCTTCTCTTATTGCTCGCTCCCTTCTGCTGTCATTCAATTTTTCTCTCTCCCTCTGTCTCGCCCCCTCTTCCTCCCCCCTTTCCCTCTCACTCTGTGTCTCATTCTCCATCTCGGATGAAGGTAATGAAAATAATCGGGCTTCATTAATTCTGAGCCCTGTGAGATGATAGCCATTTGGAGCCATGTTTGCCAATTAGATGGTCTAAATTAGAAGTGACCTTGGTATACTGCCATCGCTTTGCTTCTCTGAGTCTAATGAAGCTTTTCACTCCAGCACCCTCTCTCTCTCTTTGTAATGGAAATTACCTCCTTTGTCTGGTTCGGGAACCTTGCATTGCATGTGTATTTCCCCCTGGTCGTATGGACATGGGGATGGTACTGTCCCTCCTCACACCCTTCTTGAGATTTTCTTTCCTATGGCACACGGTTTTGGCATCCTTGGGCTTTTGCAGAGGAGCTGTGTGGAACCTCCTTGCTTTGGGGYGCTTGATGCAAGCAGGCCACTTGCTCTACCCAAAGATGGGTTTTTTGGGTGTACRGGAATAGACCCATGTCATGGTGCCAGTGCAAGCGTGATGCCCAGCTCTGAGCCGCAGACCGGTACGGGGCTCCGAGGTCCTTCACCTCAAGCCATGGCAGGATCAGGAGCCCCGCGTGTCCCACTGCGGGCGCTCAGCATGCGAGCAAGCTCGTGAGTCACACGCAGAGCTGTCACGGGTGAGTCTCGTGCTGGCCAGAGCACGCCRGCTCTGCTCGGAGCCCTGGGGCAGGGAGGCAGGACATGCGGTCTCACGCCTTGGGGCTTTCTGTAGCACTCAGGCTGGTTCACGGACCACAGTATTTATAAGGCAGCCATCGACTCAGGATGCCCAAGCATATGAGCCAAGCTCTTCATCTTAAAGAAATCTTATATGGCTTTAGAGGATCTGAAACTTGTCCGAAATGGAGGCAGTTGGGAAGCACAGGTGCTTATCCCAGCAACGCCAGCTGCCTTCCATCCACAGCACAGGGTTGAGGTCTCTGCAGTTCATCATCAAGTGAAATTCTAAAGCCAAAGTTTCTGTGTTCAGCACAAACTGCAAGTGCAACATGTTGGATGTGGGGAGAGGAAGAGGTTGCCAAAGTCCCTGGCTGCTACTTCTCCCTTTGTGGCTCTTGAACCKACCGCATCCTTGGCTGTGGATCATGGGTTGAGGATGGAGTCAGTTCCCTCACTGCTGTGGTGGATCTCCAAGCAAAGAGAGCTCCGAGTGTTTGCCCTAACGCCAAGAATTGAACCTTATCCGTGGATTTGTATTAAACATCATGCTGTCAAAGACAGCAGCTTGACTGAGCTCTTAGCTCCTCCTCATCCCTCATTCTTATTTAGGTGGGAAGGTGCAGGAGAGTGACCCAGTTCAAGGAGGCCGCTGGTTCCTTCACAATCACGTCGTTTGGGGGCAGCCCAGAAGAGAGCGGGGTCCCCATGAGCAGCACGGGCTGCAGCGGAGGGCTGGAAAATAGGAGCGTGTGGGAGATGAGCGTGTCTAAGCCTGAGCCGCGTTGCCGGTGGCCTGTGGCCCAAAATACCTCAGCTGCTGCTGCCAAGGGGCTCCGGTTTAGTACTGGCCAGARCAGAATGAATGCACAGAGAAGGAAAGGAGAAGTGCAAATCACAAGCCCCTCCAAAGCAGGGACCATCCTTGCAATCTGTGTGTAGGGGGCCTCATGCAACTCCTTGACACTGCAGCAGTCACCAGATTCCAAGACAACCAATAACAAATGCAAGAAATGACATGGTTCCTTGCATTTTTAGAGCTTTTCTTATATAATGGTTCAAATCGACTGACTTGTGAAAAAGCTGGTGTTAAAGAGAAATGAAAAGAAGTCAGTAGAGATGTACAGCAGGGTTAGGATGGGTGCCGGGATGCAGAGAGCACACAGGATCACCTGAGCCAGCCCAGCCTGTGCCACAGGTGAGGGCATTCCTCTGTCACCAGAACAGCTGTGCTATGTAAATACACCAGAAACCTGGAATTCTGAGGTTTGGAGCATCGCTCCTTGTACAGGGTGCAGGGTGACCATGGCCTCCAGAGCTTGGCTTCCCTCTGGATCTCCTTCTTTCTGTATGTGGCTGTAAAAGCAGCCACAGCACATGAGACATTCTGTGCACACGCAAGGAAACAGGCCCCACCGCAGGGGCTCCCAGGGAAAGGAAAGGGTAGTTGCACRCGGGGAGTCCAGGACTCAGCGCAGTGCAGAGCGGTTCGCGGTGCACAGCCTGTTCTCATTATTCCTTGTTTTGGTCTTGCTCAGTGGGGGTCCTTGAGGATGGCGAGCGTGAGCATGTAGCCCTGCCCTGCAGAGTGGCACAGGAAAGGGCTGCAGCGCTAGGACGTGCTGGCGGATGGGCAAAGCAGGGAGCAGAGCAGCTGCTGAAGCAGGGCCAGGGCCRTATTGTCAAAGTTTTGTTTCTCAGCTGCAGCCTGGCGTGTCTGTCCTGACTGCCAGCAGTTGCCCTACATCCATAGCTCCAATTTCAAGCTTCCTGCACTTCCCTCTGAGCTTTTTTTCTTCCTGCCTTTCAGGATTTTGTGCCTGTAACAAATTAACACACCAGGGCCCTTTCTTCCCTTTTTGTGGCGGGAGGGGTAGAGGGAGGGTGAGAACCGTGGCTGTGGAGATGCAGGTAGATAAAGGTAATTACTTAAACATATATAGGGCAGGACTTATTGGTTTGGAGACCCAGATTAAGATGCAGAGGAGCATGTGAGGTTGATGATTATATTTCGGGGAGAGTTAATTGACGGAAGGTGAAGGCAGACAAAGAACCGCTGCTTACTGCCTTCTTGAATCCCAATCAGGAATTATGATTAAAGACGCGGCGAGACAACAGAGGCCTGATGAATTGGTGTCTTTTTTTTTTTCTTTTTTGCCGTCATTCACACTTGATTGACTTCAACCTTTCAAGTGCAAAAGTCTCTCTTTTCCATTATTATTCATAGCCATCTGAGTTTTTCTAATTAAAGTGTATGAAAACAATTACTGATCCGTCGTACTGAGTCTGGTAGTGGGATGGCTGCCTTACTGTAACGCGTATAAAAAGCCCACCGTTTTCTATAATGATGTGCAGCTGAGGTGTTAGATAATTTTATTCTTTTTCTACTCTGTTGGGGTTTTTTTAATTTCTCGTGATTTATTTTTCATAATTCCTAAAGATCCTCGGAAAGCACTCTCCCTGCTGATAAAGCGGACAGGGACAGCTCCTTTCCTTGCCTTCCCTCGTCTGCTTCCCCGCGCGTCCCCCTCCTCCGAGCCCGTTACTGTGAATTAACCAGTGACCTTTCACATCTCCCAGCCCGCCACCCGCAGCCGTCTGATGCTCCCGGTTAGAATGAAAGGTGCGGTGAGCGTGGCGTGCTCAGCCGCTCTCCTCGGTGCTGGCTGCCTTTCCCGCAGCCGTCTGCGGAGCCCGGCACCGCGGCTCTCCTCGCCTCCGTGTGCCCATGCCCTGCRCCGCGTGGTGCCCGCAGCCCAACGCCTGCAGACCTTCCCTGAGGCTGCTCAGGGGCTAAGTCCCTTCCCTTTGCTTGGTGAAGCAAGTTCCAGTCGGCGTTGGTTGGGATGGGCCGTGGCGTGGATAAGGCAGGCTCTGTGGATAAGGCCGGCTTCGTGCCCGGGGTGTTTTGGCTGCAGCTTGGCCGCAGATTTGTTAATATTTCTCATGGTTGGGTCAGAGCGTTGTGGTTTCTGGCTTGCAGAAAGCAAGCTGTACTCAGTGAGTGTATGGGCCTCGTCAGTCTCTTCTGAAAATCTCTTCTGAAGTCCAGGGCTCTCCTGGCTCCCCTGTCTGATAGGAGCATGGGGAGGTTTGTTTTTCCAGGCTACGCACTAGTCCGAGAGCGTCTCTCACCCGGACCCTTGCAGCCAGCAGAGGCTGGGAGCACAAGCGCCATGAGAGAAGCACCGAGGGCCGGGTTTGGTTTCTGTTGCTTCAAATGCCGTTAGCCCCGGCAAGATGGGCTCGGTGCCTTGGGGCCGGCCGTGCTCGGAGCCGCGGTGGCGTCTGCCCTTTGCAGCCATGCGCGGGCGGCCGTCGTGGAGCGCGGTGCTGCCAGGGACCGCTCCGGGACCTGTGGTGCAGGGCTGCCCATGTATTCTTCATGCTGCCTCTGAAACCCATGGAGGGTGTTTCTGTCCCACTCCCAATGCCACCCATGCCCAAACTTCTGGCTAAGTAGTTTGTGAGTTCAGTGTGACTAGATGCCAGCAGAGGAATGGGATCTATCCCGTGAGGATAGAGTGAGTATAGAGTCAAAGCGTTTGGCTCTTTCCATTTCATCTACACAAAACTTTCAACTCATTAAAAATCTTGTACTTTAAGTCCTGTTAATGATAATGCAGGTCCTGGGCAAACACCTGAAGACATACAAAAGGACCATCACCAGTGAGAGCAAGGAAGGGGTTACCAAAAGCTTTCCATTTTGAGGATGATTCGCTGTCTTTTTAGTCTTTCCTTATTCATCCTTTCCTTTGTCACCTCTCTCCCTATTTGTGCTCTGCTTTCTTATGCCCCTCCTTTTCCTGCACCGATACACTTTGAAAACAGTGCTGCAATGCTCCCTAGTTCAAGATTACAGTGTACTTTACAAGGTATGATTTAATTAGGGGCCTTATTATGTTTTCAGCAGCTTAAGGTGGGCCTTTCAACTTATCTACCTAATTGGTTGCAGAAGAAGTTTCACAGCCCATGACAAAACATTGTCAGTGATCAAAGTCTGAATTCTACATAAAGAAAAAATATTAATAATAAGATTATTCTTCAAGTGTGCACTGCTAATTATGTCCAGAATGTAACTGTAGAAACACTTTTGACTGATGTGAGCTTTGTCTAATAAACATGAGTCTTCAGTGAGCTATGAAAAGTGACGCCTGACTTTGCAGTGCTGGTGTCTAATTTTGCCAGTGAAGGTGTTTAAAATGTTTTCTTATGKTTTTTTTCTGCTCTCCACGCCATTCCTGCCTCCCTTTCCAGGTGACAACCCCCGAGGTGATGATGCCCAGCAGCATGTTTCTCCCAGCCACTGCTCCAGATAAGGATGGGACCTCCAACGCCGAGGAGCCAGGGAAGCCACCAGGTGAGTGTCACGGAACGGGGATACCGCTCCGCTCAGGTCACAGGCTGCCACAGCGCCTGGGGACATCTGTGCCTGGGGACATCTGCACCTGGGGACGTGTGCACCTGGCAGTTCCCTGCTGCACAGCGCGCCGGGATCCCCTGCTCGGCCTCACTGCCTTTCCTGGCAGAACTGTGTCCTCAGACCCTGGAAACACGGCAGGGCAGGGGCTGCTTATGTGCAACTCATTCCTTGAAGATCACCCTTAGAGCGGCAGCCAGCAGGGCCTGAACGTCATTCCTGTTGATTCAGCTTTGGTAGGACCAAGACTCAAATGTTGCTTTCAGTTTGAGGAACCTTCCTATTGGAAAAAAGACAAGGCRTCAAAGAAAGACAGTGAAGATAGGTGGGTGGGTGGTGGCCTTCACTTAAAAGGAAGAATTAAATGCAGTATATGCAGCTAAGGGAACGTGTATGGGTGTGTGAATAGTTTACAGATGTTCAAAGTGGGCAAGAAAGAAAATTTTGTAGGTTTATGCAGTGGGCCATGATAAGGGTAATGAGCTGATATTAAAATAAATGAAACAAGATGCAGGAGAAACATTGGGAATACCTGTCCCCTTGCAGAGCAAATAGCATCACCATAAGAGAAACAGAAGGTGAGCATCGGTCAGCCCTTGTGTGCTGGTGGAGCTCTCAGAGGGCTAAAGGGAGATGTTTGTGAGACGGCAGCTGGAGCCAAAGTAGTGGAGAGGGGAAGAGGTTCCTGCCTGTGCCTGGAATGAGAAAGAGCTGGAGCTGCATTGAGCTCCAAACAAAACCAAAATCAGGGCTGTTTCTTTCTTCTTTTCAATCTAAATGGATGGCAGAGGTGGGGATTGTCTAAAGCCTTTGGGATGAACACTCAGCATCTCTTCATGGCTCTGGATTTGCTCTGATTTTGTTTTCACAGAGATCTCTGAGGACTCAGGAAAGAGCCTCTTGTCATCCGAAAGTGCAGAGCACAGTGGAGATCCCAAACCAGTTCCAGCTGATCAGAGCTCGACCAGGGAGGATTCTGGTTTCCTTTGCTGGAAGAAGGGATGCAACCAGGTGTTCAAGAGCTCGGCAGCCCTGCAGACACATTTCAACGAAGTCCACGCAAAGCGGCCTCAACTGCCAGTGTCGGATCGCCACGTCTACAAATACCGTTGCAACCAGTGCAGCCTGGCGTTCAAAACCATCGAGAAGCTGCAGCTCCACTCTCAGTACCACGTGATCCGAGCAGCCACCATGTGCTGCCTGTGCCAGCGCAGCTTCCGAACCTTCCAGGCCTTGAAGAAGCACCTGGAAACCAGCCATCTGGAGCTGAGTGAAGCTGAYATTCAGCAGCTCTATGGTGGTCTTCTGGTCAACGGGGACCTCCTCGCCATGGGCGATCCGTCACTTGCTGAAGACCACACTATAATAGTTGAGGAAGATAAGGAGGAAGAGAGTGACTTGGAAGATAAGCAGAGCCCTACAGGCAGTGATTCTGGGTCGGTGCAAGAGGACTCTGGCTCAGAACCAAAGAGGGCCTTGCCCTTCAGGAAAGGCCCTAACTTCACCATGGAGAAATTCCTAGATCCATCTCGCCCTTACAAATGCACAGTCTGCAAGGAGTCTTTCACACAGAAGAACATTCTCCTGGTCCATTACAATTCAGTTTCTCATCTGCATAAATTGAAAAGAGCCCTCCAGGAGTCTGCTACTGGGCAGCCTGAGCCTACTAGCAGCCCAGACAACAAACCTTTCAAGTGCAACACCTGCAGCGTGGCCTACAGTCAGAGCTCTACCTTGGAGATCCACATGAGGTCTGTCCTGCACCAAACCAAGGCTCGCGCAGCCAAGCTGGAGGCRGCCGGGGGCAGTGGCAGCAGTAACGGAGCTGGCAACAGCAGTAGCAGCAGTCTCTCCTTGGGTTCCTCCACCCCAAGCCCAGTGAGCACTAGCACCAGTAATACTTTTACAACCACCAATACCAGTAACTCGGGCGTGGCTCCCATTCCCAGCCTACTGAACCAGGTGTCCAGTGACAGTGTGGGAATTCCTGCCTTGGGCAACCCTGTCAGCACTAGTATCTCCTCTGCTTCTGAGCCCAAAGAGGTCAACCGGAAGAAGCTGGCAGACATGATTGCGTCCAGGCAGCAGCAGCAACAGCAGCAGCAGCAACAAGCTCAGACCTTGGCCCAGGCCCAAGCCCAAGTCCAGGCCCATCTGCAGCAAGAGCTGCAGCAACAAGCTGCTCTCCTGCAGTCTCAGCTGTTCAACCCAGCACTTTTGCCGCACTTTCCGATGACCACCGAGACCCTCCTGCAGCTTCAGCAGCAGCAGCATCTTTTGTTTCCCTTTTACATCCCCAGCGCCGAGTTCCAGCTCAACCCAGAAGTGAGCTTGCCCGTCACCAGCGGGGCGCTCACGCTGACTGGTACCGGGCCAAGTTTGCTGGAGGACCTGAAGGCTCAAGTCCAGCTCCCGCAGCAGAGCCATCCKCAGCTCTTGCAACAGCAGCAAGGGCAGCTGTCCTTGTCCCAGCCTCACTCTGTCCTTATACAACAGAGCCAGCACCCAGAGAAGAAAAATAAATCTGTAGTGAAGGAGAAGGAAAAAGAAACCCCAAGAGAAAGGGAAAACGCAGAGAGGGGAGACAGTAATGCAGCATCTAAGGAGCCTCTGCCTGATAACTTA
The DNA here is from genome assembly GCA_003342815.1 of Eudromia elegans. NCBI lineage: Eukaryota > Metazoa > Chordata > Aves > Tinamiformes > Tinamidae > Eudromia > Eudromia elegans. The sequence continues at coordinate 2,375,605 of PTEX01000103.1, forward strand.
AAGCCCAAAGACAAGAAGGACTTTGTACCAGGCAATAACTCAGAGCCTTCTCTGCTTCCTCCACGCATTGCATCTGATGCCAGAGGAAATGCCACAAAAGCCTTGCTGGAAAACTTTGGCTTTGAGCTCGTCATTCAGTATAACGAGAACAAGCAGAAGGTGCAGAAGAAAAATGGGAAGACAGAGCAAGGTGAGAACTTGGAAAAGCTGGAATGTGATACATGCGGCAAGTTCTTTTCAAACATCCTCATTCTGAAGAGCCACCAAGAGCATGTTCATCAGCATTACTTTCCCTTTAAGCAGTTGGAGAGATTTGCCAAACAGTACAGAGAACATTACGATAAACTGTACCCACTGAGGCCTCAGACGCCAGAGCCACCGCCACCACCTCCCCCGCCACCACCACCGCTGCCCCCAGCACCCCCTCAGCCGGCTTCTACCCCTACCATTCCTACTTCTGCCCCCCCTATTACCTCTCCTACGATTGCACCAGCCCAGCCGTCTGTGCCGCTCACCCAGCTCTCCATGCCCATGGAGCTCCCCATCTTTTCACCACTCATGATGCAAACCATGCCGCTGCAAACRTTACCCGCCCAGCTGCCACCCCAGCTTGGTCCCGTAGACCCTCTGCCTGCCGACCTGGCCCAGTTGTACCAGCATCAGCTCAACCCCAGCCTCCTCCAGCAGCAGCAGAACAAGAGGCCGCGCACACGGATCACTGACGACCAGCTCAGAGTCCTTCGGCAGTATTTTGATATTAACAACTCCCCAAGCGAGGAACAAATCAAAGAGATGGCAGACAAGTCTGGATTGCCCCAGAAGGTGATCAAGCACTGGTTCAGAAACACCCTGTTCAAAGAACGCCAGCGCAACAAGGATTCCCCATACAACTTCAGTAATCCTCCCATTACCAGCCTGGAGGAGCTGAAGATCGACTCGCGGCCCCCTTCTCCAGAACCTCAGAAGCAGGAGTACTGGGGAAGCAAGCGGTCCTCCAGGACGCGCTTCACTGACTACCAACTCAGAGTCCTGCAGGACTTTTTCGATGCCAATGCTTATCCAAAGGATGATGAGTTTGAACAGCTTTCGAACTTGCTGAACCTCCCAACACGTGTCATAGTGGTGTGGTTTCAGAATGCCCGTCAAAAAGCTCGGAAAAACTATGAGAATCAAGGAGAAGGCAAAGATGGGGAACGGCGGGAGCTTACAAATGACAGATACATYAGAACAAGCAACTTGAACTACCAGTGCAAAAAGTGCAGTCTGGTCTTTCAGCGCATTTTTGATCTTATTAAACACCAGAAAAAGCTTTGCTACAAAGATGAGGATGAGGATGGACAGGATGATAGCCAGAACGAAGACTCTATGGATGCAGTGGAGCTCTTGACTCCAACCAGTTCCTCCTGCAGCACACCAATGCCCTCGCAAGCTTACAGCACACCTACGTCTTCAGCTAATGCAGCCTCCTCAGCTTTTCTGCAGCTCACCGCGGAGGCGGATGATTCCTCCACCTATACTTCTAAAGTAGAAGCTACAGATGAGAAACCAAAGCAGTCTGAACCTCCAAGTACACAGCAAAACCAAACTCAAGAGAAGCAAGTGCAACCAAAGCAAGAGTCTCAGCAGCAACAGGACCAAGGAGAACAAAAGACAAGTTCAGCACACCAAAAGATTTCACAGTTATCCTCCCCTTCTTCACTGCAGCAGCCACCTCCCCCTCCACAACCCCCTCAATGCTCCTTGTCACAGTCAAGCCCAAGCCCGTCTCAGATCTCACATCTCTCCCTCAAACCCATTCACACATCCACCCCTCAACARTTGGCAAACCTACCTCCTCAGCTAATCCCATACCAGTGTGACCAGTGTAAACTGGCGTTTCCTTCCTTTGAGCATTGGCAGGAGCATCAGCAGCTTCACTTTTTGAGTGCACAAAACCAGTTTATCCACCCCCCATTCCTGGACAGAACTCTGGATATGCCTTTCATGCTTTTTGATCCCAGTAATCCACTGCTCGCGAGCCAGCTGCTCTCTGGAACGATACCACAGATTCCAGCTAGCTCAGCCACTTCACCCTCAACACCAACATCCACAATGAACACACTGAAGAGAAAGCTGGAGGAAAAGGCCAGCGCAAGCCCAGGAGAAAATGACAGTGGGACTGGAGGAGAAGAACCACAAAGGGATAAACGTCTAAGGACAACAATCACCCCAGAGCAGCTGGAAATTCTATATCAGAAATACTTGCTTGACTCCAACCCAACACGGAAAATGTTGGATCACATTGCACATGAAGTGGGCTTAAAGAAACGTGTGGTGCAAGTTTGGTTTCAGAACACCCGCGCCCGGGAAAGGAAGGGACAGTTCAGAGCCGTAGGGCCTGCCCAGGCGCACCGGCGGTGTCCGTTCTGCCGCGCGCTCTTTAAAGCAAAGACGGCTCTGGAAGCTCATATCCGATCCCGTCACTGGCACGAGGCCAAGCGAGCTGGATACAACTTGACTTTGTCTGCTATGCTCTTAGACTGTGATGGGGGACTCCAAATGAAGGGTGACATCTTTGATGGAGCAAGCTTTTCCCACATGCCTCCAAGTAGCAGCGATGGTCAGAGTGTTCCTCTCTCCCCGGTGAACAAGAGCATGGAACTGTCACCTCGAACTCTGCTGAGTCCGTCCTCCATTAAGGTAGAAGGGATAGAAGACTTTGAGAGTCCCTCCATGTCCTCRGTCAACCTGAGCTTTGACCAAACAAAGCTGGACAACGATGACTGCTCTTCTGTCAACACTGCAATCACAGACACTACAACAGGAGATGAAGGGAACGCAGACAATGACAGTGCAACAGGGATTGCAACCGAAACCAAATCAGCATCAGGACCCAGCGAAGGTTTGACAAAGGCTGCCATGATAGCAATGTCTGAGTATGAAGATCGGCTGTCTTCTGGCCTAGTCAGCCCAGCCCCCAGCTTTTACAGCAAGGAGTACGATAATGAAGGTACTGTGGACTATAGTGAAACATCCAGCCTTGCAGACCCCTGCTCACCCAGCCCTGGTGCGAGTGGCTCAGCCAGCAAGTCTGGAGAGAGCGGGGATCGGCCCGGACAGAAACGCTTTCGCACTCAGATGACTAATCTCCAGCTGAAAGTTCTTAAGTCATGCTTTAATGACTACAGGACACCTACCATGCTGGAGTGTGAGGTCCTGGGCAATGACATTGGACTGCCAAAGAGAGTTGTTCAGGTCTGGTTCCAGAATGCTAGGGCAAAGGAGAAGAAGTCCAAACTCAGCATGGCCAAGCATTTTGGTATAAACCAAACAAGTTATGAGGGACCCAAAACRGAGTGCACTTTGTGTGGCATCAAGTACAGCGCTCGGCTGTCTGTACGTGACCATATCTTCTCTCAACAGCATATCTCCAAAGTTAAAGAAACCATTGGAAGCCAGTTGGATAAGGAAAAGGAGTATTTTGACCCAGCTACTGTACGTCAGTTGATGGCTCAGCAGGAGTTGGACCGGATCAAAAAAGCCAATGAGGTTCTTGGTCTGGCAGCTCAACAGCAGGGCATGTTTGATAATACCCCTCTGCAAGCTCTTAACCTTCCTGCTGCATACCCAGCACTACAGGGCATCCCTCCAGTCTTGCTCCCAGGCCTCAACAGCCCCTCCCTACCAGGATTTACTCCATCCAACACAGGTGGGTATGAATGTTATCATACTGCTCAAAAACAGCGTAACTTCGGGCACCATTAGCACGAGTGTATGTTCCCTTGAGAAGGTCTGATAACAGGCTGCCAGCCCTCCAGTGAGTATGTTTACTTGACAAGCTGTAAGCAATAGGTATTTTAAAGTAATATTAAAGGTACAAGCAATAAGTATTCTTTAATTCTTGGATTCAGGTTTTCTATTAAAATCTGAAGCAGAGCAACATCCCGGCATGCTGCATGTTTCTGTTTCCTCAGAACAGGCTGAAAAAAAAAGTCTGAAGCACCTTCAAGGAAATGGTAAATAGAGGATTTATCAAACAGAACATGAAAAGGACAAATGTGCTGAATGCATTGCTCATTGTAGCTTTCCTTTTGATATTAAATTCAGTTTTATGTAATGCCATCCCAAGTTTTCAAGAATTCTGAACTGTTTCTAGGGAAAAGTATGAAGTGCCTTGCAGCAGTGGTGACTGAAACCTGGAGAATCTTGGTGTAAAGTCCTTTATGACAAGTCCTGTRTCTGGCCATGCAACCATGGATTGTGTTCTTAGCAGTGGCTGTTATTCAGATCTGAAAATGCCTGCTTGACCAACAACAGCATCATCATGGGACAAGTGTTCTTTGTATTGTAATAAGATTTTTYGGACAGTACTTAAGTGAAATTTGGTATATTCCTTTCGGTAGCCCAATCTCAGAGAGAAGTCATGGTTTTTTTTCAGGATGCTCCTTTCTCGTGTATCTGGTAGAGAGGCAGAAGGGATTTGATGCGTAGCAAACGCTGGCAGTGCAAGGTACTGCTCAGTAGTCTGGCAGTGACCTAGAAAACTTGATCCAAGGGCCTTACTTCACCCCAGGTCCATTTGCAGTATCCCAGAGCGTCTGGCTGATTTGCAGCTTGTGAAAGAGCAGTTCATGGTCTCCGGGAAACTTGCCTTCGCTTGGCAGACTTTCCAGTTTCCTTCTGATGATCCTGAYGTCTATTCCAGTTGACTTTCACCAGGGCCTGTCCACATATGCAGAGATACCTTAGAACTGATTCTGAGTATCCTGTGTAGGCGACAGGCTGAGTCTGTCTCAGGTTGGATGCCTGTGGTAGCACAGCGCCCGGGAGCATTGCTCCAGTGCACTTACTTGCTTTTCTGTGCTGTGTTGATGTGGGTCTAAGGCTATTAGAAAGTGTCCTGAAATGGTAACTTTCACTCATTGTACTGAACTAATTAGGTGATAATGAGTTATAATTTACAATGTGAAGTCTAGATAGCATCTGAGAGTCTTCCTGGGTTCTTTATCAGAAATCAGAGTGATATAAGTCTCCGTTCAGACTTCCTGATGCTTGTAGACAGCAGGCTGCCTCCCGAGTCCCTTTGCCAACAGATTGAAAAACGCAGTGCGGATGCTGCCAGGTGACATGTGTGTGTCATGTTTACAAAACAGCTTCTTTATCTGTCTGCTCGGGGGGGAGTCTTAGAGCCAGTGCACCGAAGTCACAGTCCGCTTCAAAAGGGCACTAGCTGGCACCAGCAGTCGGTGGAGCCTGAGCAGCCCYGCTGCCCTTTGCAGAGCGGGTTGGCGGCAGCGTCGCCRTCGTCGCGGTGCTAGAACCAGGTTCGTGTGTTGCTCAGGGACGTTGTGCTCGAATACCTGAAAGCGAGCACAGCGACCCGCGTCTCAGAACAGGCATCGTGCACTGCCTGCGGAGGGAAGGCGCCTCTGTCCACGTTTTCCTCCATCAGTGCTCATCTCTGCGGCATGTCAGAGAGCTGAGTCTCAGTGTATTGGGTGGGTTTYAGCCTGGCCGAACTGGATTCTGTCTCCTGGAAAAAGCAGAGGAGGAGAAGACCGTCCTGGACAAGGCTGCTGATGCTTATGTGAGAATGCCCCGCTGAAGAGCGTAAGGGACCAGAGCAGATTTTTTTGGAAGCTGCCAAAGCTGGACCTCCCCAAGGCCATTTTGCATGATTACRGAACTCCTTTTTTCCTCTAAAGAAAATAAAGTTATGCTTGACTATAGTAGTAGTTCATTGTAATTAAAGCTTTTTTTAAAAAACAGGTCTTAGGAGATATTCTTCTATTTAAGGATGCTGCACGTTCCGGCTCCTTGAATCTCATCTTAGCTACATGCCTGCAGGCAACCTTTATGCGCCAGCCCTTTTTCATGCTATTCTTATTCTTAYAGAAGATCTCATTTCAGTGGCCAGAGCCAGGCCAAGAGCATCTCCTTGGCAAATTATATTGTCAGCCTATCAGAGATTGCCTCTGTGCTTTTTACTTAATGCCTCAAATTCATAACAAGATCTAGAATTACGTTTTTGCACTTGCGATCTATACATTTTTTTTATTTTTCCTCCAAAGACCAGTATGTGTCCTGAGGAGATGGGGCTACATACTATGAATGTTAAAAGCAATCAGTGACTGCCTAAAGAGGACTCAGCTATTTAGAAAGTCAAACAGACTATTTGTGGCCTTTAGATAAAGCTCCAAAGGTCAGGCCACCTCGGCTCAGAGCCTGTCGAGGTAGATAAGACCCTGCATCCAAGAATGTTATGAATTAGCCCCCGCTCCTGCGCTTGAACCTCTCGGGGACTGTTCAGCTGGGGGACATCGGCTTCAATGGCATCTATCCATAATATGCCCTTATCTGAAATCTATAAGGCTGCTGCGTGGAGGCTCACTTCATACCTTTACAAATGGCTGTTGTCTCAACGCGGCATCAAGAGCGGCCGCAGGCTTCCRAGGGGCTTTGTGTCACTCGTCGCTGAATCCTCCGGGGCTCTTGGCCTCCCTTCTCCCAGCCCTCCTGCTAGTTTCCTTTCGCCCTCTGTCCTCTATGGAGCCGGATCGATTTTGTCTCGTCCCTGTGCTTGGGAGGCCAGTGCTGCCCGCAGGTTTGCGGGGGCAGGGGGTGAATGCAGGGCATGGCAATGGAAGAGCAAGCTGTTCACATGGGGGGAGCTGCAGACAAGCTTTGGAGACCCCTGTGCCCCCCTGTGCTGCCAGCTAATGCTCAGGACGTGATGCTCAGGACACTTGTTCCTGTGCTGGGTTTTGGGGAGCAGGAGTTGCTAGCTGGCCAGGTGACTTTACGGGACAGGGTTAAGCAATGGGCTCACCCGATGCGACTCCGCAGGCGGCAGCCTGGCTCGGTATCTGGAAGCCAGAGGAACACGACGTATGTATCTTTGCATAGAATTTGAATCTTTCATCCCCTCCTTCAGCTGCCCAGCTTAGCACTTCGCTGCCCAGGTCGTGCTGTGTCTGGCCAAGGGTGAGGGCAGTGGGTTAGCTGCCCACGGCAGCAGTGAAGTGGTTGGGGATGCCCCCATTTCTCGAGATGGACTGTGATGATAGGACACCTCACCAAGATACGTGCAGCTCACATGAAGCTGGCTACAATTCCTAGCTGCTTTCAGATCCCTTTCTTTTCCTGTCTTCACAGGGTAGAGGAGCCCCATGGCAGCTGGACTTCCCTGCCAGCGGTCACCASCAGCGCTGTGCACAGCTGCTTCCCTGCTGGTGTGTTTCCTCTTGGAAAACACCTTCAGCTGCCACTTGGCCCTGAGCCATCCCCRAAAGCGCCAGCTCTCCCCCTTTGCCTTCCCGGCTGTATCATGTTAGAGGTACAACCTCAAATAAAAGTTACTGTGCACCAGTTGCTCTGCGCCGGTTCTGTGACTGTTCACGCTCAGTTCACCTTTGCACAGTTGTCGTTGCAGCTGGAAGGGCTGGAGCTTTGCTAATGAAAGGTTAGTTTTTGTCAAGTGGTTTTGTGGTAGGGGGTGGATCCTGCAGCAAATTCCATGGCCGTGGAATCACCGAGCACACGGGGCTGTGCCTGTGAGAAAATTAGAGCTTTGTTTTATTTTTGTTTTCCCCTAATGGCATCAAGAGACTTCCTGAACGAAGTGTTCCTTTTTAGGAGTGCGTGTGCCAACTGCGGTGGACATGACTAAYGCTGCAAACTCTTTCAGCCCTGCTCCTCTTGCCCCAGTTGCTATCAGCTATGAGAGTAGAAATCGATACCCAGGGGACTGTTGTTGCTGGCCATTCCTGCTGCTGGGAAGATTAGCCCGCTTGCATTCCACCATTAATCCGTCTCCTTTGTGAGAATATAGTACAGTGCTTTTAATTCCACCCAAAATACCATGTTTTTGCTGTAGGGGAAATCTGAATACCACAAAAACGTTGAAATAGCACAGAAGTTGTGTGCCCAGAGCCTCTCCTGTTGGAAGGGGGAGGCTGTATCCAAGGTTGTGGGTCCACAAACAGCTGCCCAGTAAGGGCAAAATAACTTAGACTTAGCCTGTTCAGTCCTCTTTAGCTGCTATGACGTGAGCTTTCTAATCTGTGGAGAATTTAACAAGATYTGACAGTATCTAGTATCATCTCCGCTTGGCACAGCGCTTTGCTCCTCTTGGAGCCCTTCAGCCAAAGGCACAAGCCTTTAGTGCGGATGTAGCGACGGGACCTGTTCATGACATCAGCTGCTGGTCATTCGGGAATTTTGAAGGAGTCAGTGAAACAATAACTGTGAATTCGCAGATTCTTTGGGGAAATAGAAGGACTTTTCTTTGCTTCTTAGTACCTGAACTSGGTCTGATACCCTCTGCTATTCTCTGCTAGACGAGGTTGTGCAGCTAGGAAAGACTTGAAGGGAAGAAAATACATCTTGCGGCTTTGTTTTGAGGCCTCCTTTGCGCTAAGACCTGYTTTCCTACTACTGTTCACCTATGCAGCTATATTTCCAGTAGTAACAGTAAAACTTCATCCTCATCAGTGTTGTTTCGTAACAGAAATTCCAGGTGCTCCTGTGGGAAGTTGAAAAGTGTGGATGTGAACACGGACTTGGTCCAGTTTCCTAAATAGGTCTCTCCTCATGGGGTGAGGACCCCTTGGACCTTCTTTTGTCTTTTTCAGTCTAGGGGGAAAAGAAAGTGAGGAAATTAAGCCAAGGTGCAGCAATTTCCAGCTTCCTTCGGTCATCGCAAACTGGATTTGCGCATCTTGTGCTCACCCACAGTTAGTGGATGAGCTACATCMCAGAAAGATAAAGACCCATCTTTTGAGAGGAACGTGTTCCATGTGGTCCATATTCCAGAACTGGAATAGTAAACCGTGGTGCAGGAGACCACGTCTAGGAAAGCTTTGTTGAAGTGGCTCGAGAAAGTTAGGTACATCATTCACRGTGAGCCCAGGCTCCCCATCAACCCTCCTAAGATCCGTGTTACTCTCTCACCAGATGTGCACTGCCTGCCTCCCTGCTCACCTGGTGGCTGGCTGCTTCCCTATTGCATGAGCCTCCCTTCTCCATCTGCCTCTTTTGAAAAAAACACATCGTTTTAGACCTGGTGTGCCCTGCAGGTAGGGTTGAGGGCAGTTAGCTCCTGCACATGGAGGAGGAACATGAATACAAGCAGATGAAAGAGCATCTGTTTGGCCAGAACCAAAGTAGGGAGAGAAAATGACTTTGCCCTTTGAGATGACCCAGCGGCAGCTCAAGAGCATTAGCACTGACTGGGGTGGATTGCTCTGAGAATGCTTTGCCTCTCCCTTCTTGAACAAACTTCCTTGTTTTCTTTTCTCTCCGAGTTTTGGGGCTCGTCTAATCCGCTCTTCTTACAGAATATAAGCGTGGTCATTAAAGGCGCTTGGCCCAGAGCAGCCGAGTGGCTGGTGTTTTCTTTACAAATCCCTCTTCAGGGTTAACTGCTTTTCTTGAGACGGGCGTTTCTGAGTGCCTGTGTGTCAGTGGTGACAAGGAGGTGGCAGGGTGGCAAGAGGCCCATAGGAGACAAGGGGAGAGCACGCAGCCGTGCCCTGCCGGTGCTTYGCAGCCCTAGTGCCTGCACGTGGCAGGGGCCGTGCGGATTCGGGACGRCTCCAAGGAGATTCCCGCAGTGCTGAGAGAGATTTGGACCTTGGGGTCCCTGACGTGTGTCCGAGCATCAGGCTATGCATGCTGAAGGGAGGCAGGAGGCCCTGGGGCGTGGATTCTGTCCTTGTGATGGTGCTTAGCGTCTCACGGAGAAGGAACGTCGCTTTCTTACGGCTCCTCGCACTCAGAGGTTTTCCTGCCTCCACAGTTTTCCGGGAGATCCCGGCCAAGACACCAGGTTCAGCCCCATAGCTGAGGTCGAGGTGTGCGGACACGCAGGAGTCACAGTCCTCCCTGGGGCCCTCCCCTCTCCCGGGGCCGCCGCGTCCACGGTGCTTTCCCAGCTGCTCCCTCCTCCCCTCTCCTGCCGTTTCGTTTGCTTTTCCGGCCCGCGGCGAGCAGAACAAACATCTCGTCCCTCTGTACGTGCACACTGGGTCGCCAGGGTCTGGCTGCCCATCCTGGGGTTGTCCTGGTGGCTCCCAGCTGGTCCCGCGGCGGGTTGTGGAGAGGCTGCTCTGTCCTCGCCAGCGCCCGGAGCCTGGGGGGGGCTCCACAGTGCACCCGTGATGGATCCAAGCAGGGAAACGGCCCTTGCCSGGATCTGAGCCAGACAGTGGTGGGTTTGGGCACTCGGAAGGGGAGCAGGACGCAGCTGGGGTGGCCTGGCTCGGCTTGGGGACYGGAGCTGATGACTGGGGAAGAGAGCAGATGTCTGTGCGCTCCTTCCTGCCCCCTCTGCCTCCTGCCCTCCCCGCCTCGCTCCTCTCAGTGTTTTCCRTGTGTTTCAAACACTCCCTCAGCCCAGGAGCAGCGGGTGGGTGTCGCACGGGACGCAGCGACGGGCCCAGCGGTCGTGCGTGTCCCCGGCTGCCCGCGGCGCCTGGCTCACTCCTCACCTCTTTCTCCTCCCTCTTCCAGCTTTAACTTCTCCCAAACCCAACCTGATGGGCCTGCCCGGCACGAGCGTCCCTTCGCCCGGCCTCCCCACCTCTGGATTACCAAATAAGCAGCCCTCGGCCTCGCTGAGCTCGCCCACCCCAGCACAAGCCGCCGCCGCGGCCCCGCCGCCACCGCCGGCCTCGGCCCCGCAGCCGCCGCCGCCGCAGCAGCCGCCGCCGCAGCAGCCACCACCGCCACCGCGCAAGGACAAGGACGGCGAGAAGACGAAGGAGAAGGAGAAGGCCTTGCCCAAGGGGAAGGGGGAGCCGCCGCCGGGGCCCAAGAAGGAGAAGGGGGAGGCAGCGGCGGCGGCGCTAGCGGCCCCACCGCCCGCCGTGGAGTACGCGGTGGAGCCCGCGCAGCTGCAGGCGCTGCAGGCCGCCCTCACCTCGGACCCCGCCACGCTGCTCACCAGCCAGTTCCTGCCCTACTTCGTGCCCGGCTTCTCCCCCTACTACGCGCCCCAGATCCCCGGTGCCCTGCAGAGCGGGTACCTGCAGCCCATGTACGGCATGGAGGGGCTCTTCCCCTAYGGCCCTGCGCTGTCGCAGGCGCTGCTGGGGCTGTCGCCCGGCTCCCTGCTGCAGCAGTACCAGCAATACCAGCAGAGCCTGCAGGAGGCCTTGCAGCAGCAGCAGCGGCCGCCGGCCCCGCCGCCGCCGCCGCCCTCGCAGCCCAAGGCGCCGCCGCCACCCAAAGGAAGCCAAACCCCGGCCCCCGCGGGGACCGCCCCCCCAGACAAAGACCCTGCCAAAGAACCCCCYAAGCAAGAGGAGCAGAAGAACGCGCCCCGCGAGGTGTCCCCCCTCCTGCCCAAACCCCCCGAGGAGCCCGAAGCGGAGAGCAAGGGCGCGGACTCCCTGTGCGACCCCTTCATCGTCCCAAAGGTGCAGTACAAGCTGGTGTGCCGCAAGTGCCAGGCGGGCTTCGGCGACCCGGAGGCGGCCAGCCACCACCTGAAGTCCCTCTGCTTCTTGGGCCAGCCCGCGGTGAACCTGCAGGAGATGGTGCTTCACGTGCCCACCGGCGGCGGCGGCCAGGGCGGCGGCGGCTCGTACCGGTGCGCGGCGTGCGAGAGCACGGTGTGCGGGGACGAAGCCCTGCGTCAGCATCTCGAGTCGGCCCCGCACAAACACCGAACAATCACCCGAGCAGCAAGAAACGCCAAAGAGCACCCCAGTCTATTACCTCACTCTGCCTGCCCCCCCGACCCCAGCACCGCATCTACCTCGCAGTCTGCCGCTCACTCAAACGACAGCCCCCCGCCGCCCCCGGCCGCCCCGCGGAAGCCCTGGCCCCCGGCGGCCGCCCGCGCCCCGCCGGCCCAGCCGCCCTTCCCTCCTCTCTCCTCATCCTCAACGGTTACCTCAAGTTCATGCAGCACCTCAGGGGTTCAGCCCTCGATGCCAACAGACGACTATTCGGAGGAGTCTGACACGGATGCTAGCCAAAAGTCAGACGGGCCGGCGAGCCCGGCGCAGGGGCCCCCGGAGCCCGGCTGCCCCAAGGACAGTGGTCTCGCGAGCGTAGGAACGGACACCTTCAGATTGTAAGCTTTGAAGATGAACAGTGAGAAACGCGTTTAAATAATAATAATAATAATAATAATAAAGAAAAAAAATTAATAACAAACCAATTTCAAAAAAAAAAAAAATAGACTAACTGCAATTCCAAAGCTTCTAACCAAAAAAAAAAAAAAAAAGGAAAAAGAAAAAAAAAGAAAAAGCGTGGGTTGTTTTCCCATATAACGATGCCGGTGGGTTTTACATCTTTTTTTTTTTTTTTTTCTTTTAATAAAAATAAAGTTTAAAAAAAAAAAAAACAAACCACACAAACTGTTACATTCGTCCTTTTGAAGGTACTGTTGGTGCGGGAGACGGAGCCCGCGCTGCCTCCCCCCGTCTCCGGAGCTTGAGCCCCTTGTACATTGCCCCCGGGAGCGCCCGCGTCGATAGCACAGCAGAGGCCGGCACGCACTGTATGGGAAAGCAGCCCACCTTGCCACCGTTTCAATTCCTTGCTATCTTAGCATTCAGATACCAATGGCTTGCTAGAAGAAAAAAAAGAAATGTAATGTCTTTTTATTCTCAGGTCAATCGCTCACACTTTGTTCTGTTTTCAGAATCATTGTTTTATATATATATATAAAATATATATATATATAATTTCCTTTGTTTGTTTTGGGATTTTCTTGTTTCGTTTTGTTCTGTTTTTTGTTCCAGAAAAGTCCTTTTTTTTTTTCTTTTTTTTTCTTTTTTTTTTGTTTTCCTTTGTTAATTTAAAATGGGCAGAAAGTATTCAAGAGACAAACAATGTGAACTGCTTTAGCTTTTCGGGGATTTTAAGGGTAGCTTTTCTGCTGAAGCCAATTTCAAGGGGAAAAGTTAAGCACTCCCACTTTTCAGAAAAAAAAAGAAAAAAAAAACCACAAAGAGTGTTGAGGACTCGGAGCTTAAAAAAAAAAATAAGTTTTAAAACAACTGACTTTCTGTATTTATGATAGATATGACCATTTTTGGTGTTGAGTAGATTGTTGCATTGGAAATGAACTGAAGCAGTATGGTAGATTTAAAAGAAAAAACCCTTTTGTGTACATTTAGCTTTTGTATGGTCCAGCTGACGGCTTCTCATTTGATGTTGTCTTGTTCATTCCTAGCCAGATAGATTGCAATCCATTGACTCGCCTAAGCTTTTCTCCCCTTTGTACCTTTACTCCCCGTTTTTCCCCATCCTGTAATCTTCCACTTATGGTTGCTACCTTCATTTCTTAGAGGGTGGTTGCATAATTATTTTATAAAAACTAAAGAAAGAAGTTCAAAGGGTTTTGGGGGGTCAGTAGGATCCCTTGCAGAATATTTTTTGTTGGGGGTTTGAAACTTTTTAAGGCGTATACATACGATTTACCTGTGTCTGTTACCCTTGTGCACTTATCTCTTTCTTATTTTCTGGTTTTCCTTTTTTGTTTTTTCTTTTTTTGTTTCCTCTTCTTTCCTCGTTTTGTAAATGCTTCAAAGACTCTGTTCCAAAACTATGAGCATTTGTTTCTGTTTGTGTAATTAGGCTGCACTCTGTTCCTTCTTTAAAAAAAAAAAGAAAAAAAAAAAGAAAAAAGATGAGAAGTTTTTGTTACCTTTTTTTTCTCTAAAGAAAATTCATGCTTTAAATAAAATCCAAAGACATACCCTTTCACCACTGGTGCAGAATGAGCAAAAAGGATTCTTTTTACTTGACAATTTGTTTCTGATTTAAGCAAACAAGTCTAAGTTTAAATAAAGAAAAGAATTAAAAAAAATAAAAAAAMCCACAAACCCACCCACAGAGCGCCCGGGTTGTGCCCCGTGCTTCTCGTGCAAGCAGAGGGACAACCCCGAGCGACAGCGGGCGAGTGCCGGCGGGCGCGCCGCTCCGTGGCCCCCGTGGAGCCCCGGCGCAGCGGTGCCGGCGCAAGGAGCYGCGCCGGGGCAGGCGCTCGGGCGCCCCGGACGCTCCGGACTGTGCGAGGAAAACTTTGTGCTGCTAAAGAACGCGAGGGCTTCGGAGCCGCGCAGACACTTGCCGTTGCACGTCTGTAGCCAAATGTCGACAGGAACAACCTCCTGCCCCCCGTCCCCTGTGTGCCCCCCCCGCCCCGGCGCGACGCTCGTGCTCCCCACCATCCTCATCCTCCTCATGTCTCGAAAGGGAACGTCGGAGGCCGTGAGTRCGGTTCACGGCTCACCCTGGGCTTCTTTCCCCGGTGCCGAAGCCGCTCGTCGACTCTGCCGGAGGCCGGAGCGTCCCGAGGCGCGAAAAGCGGAGTTCATTTTTTAGCGGGACTCTTTTGTTTTTATGAATTTTCGGTTTTAGTTTCACGAAAGACTAGATCCTGAACTGTTGTACATATTTCTAACTAGGCTAATGCACAGTGCAAATTCCTTTTTTAATTGTTTTTTAAGTAGATGATACTAAAGAGAGAACCATCTAATATTCCTACCAGTACCCAGCTGTAGCATAAGGTGTCAAAAACAACAACACAGAGCGTTTGCTGTTTTAACAAACTGTTTCTTTTAACAGGAATTCTTGTATTTCTCCCCGTGTTTGAGATGAACATTTTTTAAATTCTAAAGTTGTACAGTTTTTGTTTTCCATTATTTTATCTTGTTTGTAATTCTATGAAATATATATATATATATTTTTTGCCATTTAACTGTTGTATGTTACTCTGTCTGTATCATATAGAAGTTTTTTGTTGGTTTTGTTTTTGATCTCTATGTGATACAAGTTAACAATTTAACACTAGCTTTACCTGTCGCATTCTGCAAGGTCTCTTTCGAAATCCTTCGGTTTCGTTTTCTCGCTTCTTTTTCTTTTTTAATTATATTGCTCGGTCATAGTGCAATCTCTCTCTCCTCCTTCCCCCTTCTCCTTCCCGCCCACTCAAACGTTTTATGAAGTCGTTTTCTCGTAGTGTTTGTGGACGTGGCCGGCGGCGYGGGACGGTCACCCCCGCGGCCATGGGGACGCCCTTCCCCGTGGGTCTCTGCGTGCCTGGCAGCCCCATGGCCTTGGGGACGGCACCTCCACGGCCTTGGGGACAGCCGGTCGCACGGGTCCCCATCACCCCATGGCCACGCAGGGCYGGTGGCCGCCCCGACCCTCGGCCTCCCCGCGCCCCAGGGACAGGTTTTAAACTTGGCGTCGAGCAGGTTTCTGTTTTGTTTTTAATACGAGTCTTTTTTTTTAGTGGTGAAGATGGCCAAAGTTTCGTACACCTGAGAATAAAGCGGAGCCAGAGGCGCCAGGGCCGGCCGAGCCCGTGGCGCTGGCACGAATATATTTTGCTTTACGAAAAAAAATAAAAATTAAAATTAAACTTTTAAATAGAAGCAGAAATTGGGTTGGTCGGTCGGTTGGTTTGTTGGCGCTGAGATACTGCCCACTGTGAAACACAAAGCTTGGACTATGTTTTTGTTTTTATTTTGGGGGGGCAAGTTTGGGTAGAACAGAAAGCGTAAATGAGGTGAAGAGGGTTATGAACAGCCTTTGCAATGTACAAAAATAGAGCAAGTGAAACCAAAAATGATGTTCTTGGTGTTTTTCTATAATGTAGTCTTGTTAGCTTTTTTTGTTACTGTAACAATGCTGATCTCGAACTGTACCAAAATTCATGGAGCCGAACAGAAACCGAAACCACACGGAACTTGCAAAACTTTAAAAAAAAAAAAAGAAAAAGATTTGTCACAAAAGACTTTGTTGTCATAGTTGAGTTGACTGTAGATGGTAATTGAATATACTCCTTTGGAAATATTTCATCACGTATGTTTCCTGCTCATTGTGATACATTAAAAAAGAAAAAGACAAAAAGCGAGCACAAGCTCTGGTCTCGGCTGTTCCCGCTGGGGCGGGGGGTGGCGGCGCCGGGACGCCGGGGCCCGGGCGGCGCGGCCGGGCACGAGAGCGCGCCGGGACGGGGCCGCGACGCCACGAGCTGGGGCCGGCACGGAGCCTGCGAGCCGGAGCTGCGCCGGAGCCGCCAGCCGGGTCCTCGCCCGCCCGCCGAGTGACGACCAAGGTAAGGGAGGTAAGTGGCCAAGGCGCCTTGCTTGGAGCAGAGTGGAGAGCCTCGGGGTGCGCAACGCACGGGTCTTGCACCAGAGGAGCCCCCAGCAGCGGGAGGTYCCTGGAACTGCAGGAAGGAGCAGGAGCGGAAGCGAGCCCGAGGCCCCTGTGCAGGGCTGCCCTCGCGTGCAGCACACGGGGCTGCCGCCTCCTGGCTGCCGGGGCGGGAAGTTGCCCCGTGCCGGGGTGCCCCTTGAGGCAGAGGAACACCCTTGCGCACGCACCGGGCCGAGCTCTGTGGTTGCAGGAATGGTAAAACACAGGGCGAAGGTGCCACGCRCTGGCACTCCCCGAGCTCCCTGCGGCCACCAGGTGCCGAGGAGCGGGGCCGGAGCAGGAACTGGGGTGTCCCCATGCCAGGCGGTGCCAGTCCCGGCCCCCCGTGACACTGGCAGGGAGCACGGGGAGGCGACAGGATCGGCGTCATCAGGATGCACCCGCCCATGGGCTCCCTGCAGCCGAGTCAGCGCAGCCGCCAGGAGCACGCGCGTTTGCTGGCTGCAGATCTCCATAAAGCAGAGTTAAAGCTCCCGGGGTTTTCCTTCCTAATAAAAAGTGCCGTTTTCCTGTTGAAACCTGACAGATTTCCCAGGACAACTGGAAATTTTTATCTTCAATGAAATTTAAATTATTAGCAATAACTGACACCGGCCAAGCACCATTTTAGACGCTTCCAGAAAACAACTTCCTTGAAGCTGCAGCCCATGGCCCCGGGGCGCTGCTGGAGAAACCTTCAGGTCCTCTGGAATCTCCGGGGCSAGGCGGGCGGATCCGCAGCCCTTGGACTCCCAGCCCGGCCGCACTGCAGATGAGAACCAAGGGGAGGAGGAGCCCCGGCTGCAGATGGGAGCGTTGGAGACGCTCCGGGCTGCAACCAGACGGATGGACAGACGCATCCCGCAGCGCAGTGGGGCCCATGTCAGTGCCCACACCAGGTGATGGAGACCTTGGCTGCGACCAGGAATGCCAGGCCAGGAAGCGGCCGCCGGACCCACCGGCTCCTCCGGAGCCTCCGGGAGATGCCCAGGCCCTGCAGCAGCCCTGCTCGCTGGCAGGACCGAGCCCATCGGGCCACGGCAGCAGTGACGGCGCCGCTGGGGATGCAGGGAGACGGCGACCCTGATTCCGTGTTTCTGCTGGGGGTCCGGTGGCTCCGGAGTGGCACCGGCTGCGCGGCGGTTCGGTGGCACTGACGCCCCAGGGAAGCATCACCCGGGCGCAGTCRCCGGCGTGGCAGCGTGATGTCACTTAATTAATGTTTGAATACCCCAGGCGTCCTCCGCGCTGTGTAATTCCTATCGATTCCGCTGCGAGCATGTTCAGTTAAAAAGACTCTCTTTCCTAAGAAAACTTTCAATTATATCAAGTTGTCACCACAAACGGGGACGTTTCCTCAGCACGGGGGAGGGCTCTGCCGAGCAGCAGCCGCGGGTCGGGTGCACCCATTGGTGTGCACGTGTGTGCACGTAYATGTGTGTGTACAYGTGAGCRCACATGTACACGCGTAGGTGTGTGTGGGTGTGCGGGTGTTCACGTAGGGATGTGTGTGCATGCACGCCTCTGCAGTGCACACACACACRYGYRCACACAYGTGCACAGACRCCAGTGCTCGTGCACCACAACCCGCTGCCCTCCTGGCCACCCCGCACTGGGGTGCAAGCACTGCAGGACGGGCCCCACGCGTCCCATCCCATCTCCTTCCTCACCGCAGTCAGCACCCCAGCTGCAGCCCCTCCATGTGCCCATCTCCTGTGGCTGAAGGACGTTTTGATAAAAACTGCTGAACATTTTTTAAATCCT
The DNA here is from genome assembly GCA_003342815.1 of Eudromia elegans. NCBI lineage: Eukaryota > Metazoa > Chordata > Aves > Tinamiformes > Tinamidae > Eudromia > Eudromia elegans. Next base: position 2,393,515 of record PTEX01000103.1, read on the forward strand.
GAATCAGATAAAATCCCTTGTTCCCATTCCTGCGGTGGCCGAGCGAGGCCGTGGAGCTACTCCTGCCGCCTGACCCCCGGCTTCCTCCCACGCTCTGGGCAGGCCCCGTGGCCACGCGAGGTGCCCGCGGGTCTGATCCCCCTTCTCACACTGCCTGTGGGCACCTGAGCGAGCCCAGGGACGGGGGTGGCTCCCGTAGCCAGCCTGAGGGGAGGCCCCGCTGCGCTCCGCACCGAGGCCTGGGCCGCCTTCCCAGCCGGATCCCCCAGGACCTGCCCCGGCCGCGGGGCCGGGAGGCTCCATGGAAGGGGGATACGGTGCTGGAGGGGTCCTGTGTGCAGGTGCCGCACAGCCCTTCCCAGCAGCATTCCYAGCTTTCCCACCAGCATTCCCAGCCTTCCCGCTACTCCCAGCACCAGGGCAGGCTCTGCTTTTCCCGCTAAGGAGCTAAACTGAGATGCTGTGTGTAAGAAATGGGAAGTGACAAGATATGACCGAAGCATTGGAAATCAATCCAAACTAAATGTGCTTCTTAACTATAAGTGAACAGTTGAAAACAATCCTCTTTTATAGCCATGGAGATAAATACTCTGTTTTTATTAGGAAAAAATTGCTTTGGACTGAATAAAGTCGTTTGATTAACAAGTCAAAGCAGATGGTTTATTGATGTTTCAGAAAGGAGTTTACAAGGTCTAGTGAAAAAAGAGCCCCAGCTCTGAATTAACAAATTACCCTGGTATACGGGACATTGACAGTTCAGCACTAATAGATTTATGGGCTACTGCTGGGTGTTTCGTCCCCATTTGCCTTATTATGATAAAATATTGGGGCCGGGGTAACCTATAGCCTCGTCGCTATATACTATATCGACCCCTGACCCTGAGCACCTGACAGCAAACCTATATATTAGATTCTTAATTTGTCTTAATCTAACAGGATCMGCTCCCGCACGGTGGGATTTTGGCCGGTGCAGGCGGCGCCGCTGCCGGGACGAGAGCGGGAGGCAGCGCCGGGACCGGGGAGCAGGACGGGGCCTGGGGGATAACACGATGCCAGGTGCTGCAGATCAGCTCCGAGGGCAAAGGGCTCCCGGGCCTAGTGTGGGTGGGGAGTGGGTGGGTTTTGGGCAGYGTGTGCTGCTGATTATGATGGGCATGAGCAGGATGTGGGTGCTGCTCTTGTGGTGCCCTTCTTGTACTCGCCTTCTCTCCTGCACCTCCTCCGGTAAAGGTGGCTGCAGGGATGTGTGTGAGTGCACGCTCTGCTCCTGCAATGGGAGCTGCAGGTACGATTTGAAGGGATGAAGGTAATGTAGTGTCTTCCTCACCTCTCTGCCCACACTTCCTATGAGTTCTCTAGGTACCCTCCAGATGAACTAAAACATTGTTTCTGGGCTTTATTGAGCTCATTTGTTAACTGTGTGCCACCCTGTTTGCCCGGCTCAGGGTTCACTCCAGAGCGGTGCTCGTGGCTCCCTCACTCACTGCCCGTCGCTCTGTTTATCTTTGCCTTGCAGAGGAGGGGTCTGGACAGACACAAACTGTCYGGGGGTTTACAAATACCCCAGGGAGCTGCGGTGCTGCCCCCCATCTCCTGCAGCGATCAGTCACCACCTGACGTTGCATGAGGCTCGCCCTGCACATGGGGCTGTTACTGCAGGGGGACCAGGCGCTTGAGCCTGACGAGCGTCTGGGAGCAGGGGAGAGACCCTCCTGCATGGAAATGCTCCTGCATGGAAATGCTGGCGCAGCAACAGGGAGAAACGGCCTGCAGGTCCCCGTGACCATGGCACTCCTGAGGAACCTGCAGAGAAGCTGCTCCACAGCCCCTGCTCCTGTGGGAGCTGCCCCTCCATGGTGCCTGACGCTCCTCACGGCTCTCCCCACGCCTGGCACCAGGCCCCCCGTGCAGCTCGCAGGCAGTGCTAGCTCCATGCACATGGTGCCCTCTGCAACACGGTGCCCACAGCAAAGCAGTGCCCACTGTGATGTAACATGGTGACCGCTGCAACGCGTCGAGAGCCAGGAGCACAGCCCCAGCTGGCAGTGCCCAGCCGGAGCGGACCCTGTGCCGTGCAAACACGAGGGTGCCCTCGGAAGCAGCGCATTCCGTGTCCCTGTGCCCTGTGTGGGTGTTTGGGGCTTTCTGCGCTGCTGCAGGGACACGTGAGGGTTGCTGGCGTTGGCATTAAAGCGGTTAATGTGCTAAGCTGACTCTAAACTCTGAATATAGTAGCATGTTCTCACTATTATCCTGTTCTTTTATTCCACCGGTTGTATGTTGTCTAATTGTAATTTACTGTATGTTTTTCATATAAATTACCTTAATGGACTCTTTGTCTGAGCTGCATTGCATGGCAGAGAGTGTTACAGGGTGTCAGATGAACAAGGTTACAGGGAAGATTGAAAAGACTCTAAAGCACCACGTGAGCCGAGGCAGAGCTCGTGCTGCTCCGCAGCATTCCTCATCCCTGCTATTTGACTGTGCAACCTGGGGATTTTTTTCTAATGAAGCATTTTCTAGCGGAATTCGAGGGGATTTTGTTCAAATTAAAAGCACAAGTATTTAAGCTGGGAGGGCTATTTCCTTCCCCTCCCAGGAAGCTCCCGGCGCTGCCCTACCTGCTGCCCTGGCCGCAGGGCCGTGATGATAGTGGAGGCGTCAGCTGCGCTTGGTCTCATCGCACCGATGCGACCCCTTTCTTCGGCCCTGGAATGGGGTCGTGGCTGCCTTGGAATCCTCTGGCCTCTGGAGCATCCCCAGCACGGCCCCAAACGCAGCCCCGCTGCCACAGTGGGTTCTGCCTCCGGAGAGCGGTGGTGGTGACGCTGCTCGGGGCGCTCCTGGTCGCTCCATCCCCACCAGCTGGAGTCGGAGCATCTGCTCCAGCACTGCAGGCCCCTGTCCCGGCCGGGACACAGCACCGCGGTGTCCTGAGCCTGTAGGTGCAGGATGGTGAGAATGGAAGTCTTCCTTCTAGTCAGTGACTGGAGCAAATCATTTACCAGGAAGCAATTTCAGTTTCAGGCSTTGGCTCGCCTCCAAGCTGTGATGGGTCCTAGTCTATTAGTCTCAATAAGATAAACTAGGAGTCGGCCTCTGGCAGGTTTCCTCACGCCCTGCTTAGGCGCAGAAGGGCTGACGTGAGGCTTTGGTCGGGTAGAGTTTGTGGCTTGAGTTCCGGTGCCGTGGAGGGCAGGACAGGCTCTGCTCGGCGCGAGGCACCGGCCGCGAGCAGCGCACGGCCCTGGCTGTCRTCGTCACCCTGGTAAAAAGGGCCTGAGCCTCGCGTGTCCATCAATGGCAAACCAAAGCCAAACTGCATAGAGGCAAGCTCTGCTTTTCACTGCAGATCACTGTTGTGCCTAAGTCCAGATTTTTGGCCCTTGCACATTTCAGCTGAAGGAATGAATACTAAGAAAAAAAAACAGGGGTTTGCTTTGTGAAAATGCAAAGTTACTGTTAATAAGTTGCTGAAAAGTTACGAACGATGGGAAAGGTCACAGCAGAAACCCTTGTGAAATCTTATTGTAACGACCGGTACCCAGCAGTGGCTGTAGCTGCTCCCATCCCTGCACGGCTCCTGCTTCCTCAGCATCTCACTGGCCTTCAGCCATTCAAGTAGGAGATCCTATCCTGGAAAAGGATGAGAAACTGGACTCTGCTCCTGGTACCAAACTGCAGCACCATTCCCTCTATACGTGTTCGGTTAAACTCCTGCACAGAGGGTGTCTGTGAGCTGCTTTTCAATGTTTTTCACATGATGGTGATAAAGGTACTTTGAACTTGGTTCTTCTTCCTGACCTTAAAATGAGCTTGTATTAAAAAAAAAAATCTTTATGAGCAGGAAATGCTCTGCTATTTCATAAGTATCCCCCATGCCTGAGGCTAGCAGGATTAGTATGGGATTGATGTGCACGCGTGCATAGTTTATAAAGCTGCTCTGATTACAAAGTTCAGAAAAGGATATTATTTTTTATTGCAAAAAAAAGTTTGGTTTTCTATTTTATTTTCCTGTTTAAGCAGAAGTCCAAGTTCCAGGCATTCTCTTGTTTTGCTGCCACACGTCAGCTCCGAAGGAGGAGGAAGGGAATTTCCATCGTTTTCTCTCCAATTAACCTGTTCCCTTTTCTTTCTGCATTACCTCAGCCTCCCTTTTGCACTAACCTCAGCAATGCCGTGTTGTTCACAGGCGGCCAGACAGGCCTTGCCGCGTCCCCGTCTCTCACAAAGTGGCATTGCAGCCCTGGGTTTGTGCTCTGCTCTCCAGCATGTCCACGTGCAGCAGGAACCTCTCCCAGCAGTGGAGGGACTAYGGCTGGAGGGACCGTGTCTTCATTTGCACCTTCAAGGCTTGTGCGGGTTGATTTAATCCCTGCTTCTCCTCAGGGGTACTGGGATGGAGCCTTCCAGCTTCTCCGTCCCCTGGGATTTAGCCTCACTCTGTAAATTCTTTTTTTTTTTGCCTGTAGTAGCTGTTTTTCCTGTGTGGCCCAGCAAAGGGCTGTTCACAGTGTGGGGTTTTCCCAGCTCAGCACAAACAAGGCTCGTCCGCCAGCAACTTGGAGTCCGTGGTGAGTGTGGAAAAACCTCCTCCATGGTGGAGTCCTGCTCTCTCCATATTCCTGAACACTCTCAGGAGTGTTCAGGTGCCCGGGCCCGGCTCCCGGCCTGCCCCATTCCCGGCTCCTGCCCCGTTCCCGGCTCCCACAGGCCGCGGCCCTCCCGGCGCTGCCCGCCCGTCCCCATGGCAACGCGACGCTGCGTGGCCACAGAGCTGCAGCACCGCCCCCTCCTCCTTCTGGCCAATCGCCGGCAAGAAGGGGCCTGGCTTTGAGCTCTTACTGGGCAACTCTTACGCTAATCAAATAGCATSAGGTTGGGGAGGCCTTCCGTGCGGGGAGCGGATTGCACACGTGACGTAGCTCCGCCCCCCAAGGGAGTGCTGATTGGTTGGCAGGAAGGCCTCCCTTTGCTGGATTGGTCGGAACAGATGTCAATTGGCGGCGGAGTTGGCGCGTCTGTTCGAACGGCGCGAGGCGGGGGCGCCGCAGCCGGGGCCGCTCTGCGCAGCCCTCCCGGGGCTCGCCGGTCTCGGGTGCCCGGGGCGCCTCCGGCGGGACCGTGAAGGGCGCGGAGAGGTGAGCGCGTCCCTGCCGCGGCGGCCGCTGCAGGGCCGGGCGGGCTGAGGCGCCGGCCTCGCTCCCGCACCCTCCTCGAGGGAGGAGGAAGGCGCTAACGCGCCCGGAGGGCCTCGTCCGTGCTGCGGTAACGGGGCCGGTGCTGCAGGCGGGAGCTGCTCGCCCAGCTACTGGTACCTGGGCTCCTCTCCAGGCCCTCCTGGTACCTGCCCTCCGTGGAGTGGTGATGGGAAGTGACCCCGACCCCGGGTGAGGAGGAGGCGGGTGAGGTGAGCCTGAGCCTGCAGCTCGGTGTTGTTCCATCGAGACCATCTGTATCCTTGTGGGAGCTGCCTCCAAGGGTGTCCCACTCGGGCCGTGCCCGTTCTCCCCTGTGCCCTGCACCCCTCAGGAAAGGGCTCGAAGCTGCTCTGTTCTGGTCCTACCAGCAAAACCCTGCTGTCTAGGCAGGCCCTGCAGCAGGTCAGTTGGGGACTGCGATGTGCTCTGTTTCCTTACTGTAAGGTGGGATCAAAACGATGTAGGTGGCTTCTAAGAAACGTTTGCCAAGCCTGTCTTCAGGGTCGGGTATTTAACCGAAACCCCAGCCTGATAAAGCTGCAGCACTCAGTGGAGCAGTTGCGTGTTCACATTCCTTCTGTTTCACCTCCTTAACCTAAGACCTTTAGTTTATTTTTATATTCATGTAGCTTGTTTGAGAGAGCGTTTGTTTTCCTGTTATATTGCTTTTTAGAAGTTATTCTGGTCTCTATCTTACTTTTCATGTTATGTAGCTTAAAAGTAACACCCTCATAAGAAATAATGAGGTGAATGACTACAGGTGTGTGCTTTAACACACAGAGGTTCCTGTGCTCCTGCCCCACTGCTCTTTTACACTGCTGGTACCATGAGAGCATCAGTCTCCAGTGACAGTTGTCTCTAGGGTTTCCTTGGGGTTTTGTAACCTGGCTCGTACAGTAGGTATTAGCCAGCATGTGGAGCATTTTCTACTTAAACAGAGTTAGGTTTGTACCAATGCCTGGGTGCATCTGCTGGCTTTAGCTGCTTGGAGCACATGTCTAATTCTCACTTGATTTTGGCCTGAAAYACCAGCTGAGACCTCTAGTCAGGTCGTGATATTTGACAGTGACTTGGTAATGCTCCGGGAGACCTCTCTGTATTTGACTGTATGTTTAAGAATGAATGCAGGGCAGATACAAACACAGTTGGCTTTGTGGTACTCTGAGATAATGGCTTCTTGTGTAGCGTAAATTGTTTTGATTGACAAGAGTTTATGTATGTTTAAAGGCTGTGTAAAAACTGAACTTCTAGCTGTGACTGCAGTGACAGAGCGGGCAAGAGCAGCAGCCTCCTAGAGAGAAGTCACAGGGTCAGCGGTCACTTCTGTGTTACAGAGTGGAGCAGATCAGAGAGAAGTAGCACCTTAATTACCTTTATTTCAGCTTTTGATTTATATAGTCTCAGGTTTCCYGTCTCTACTATTATTTCTTTATTCTTTTATTTAAAATATTGCCTTATGGCTTTGCTAGGAGTTGCTTTTCCTTTTGCTTATGCCAATGGCTTAGGTATGTTTTCCAAAGGGCTGAGAAGATCCTGACACTGTCTGTAAATATTTGAGAGAGGGAAATAAGGTTCTATGGCTGCACCCGTTGCTCAGTCAACATCGAGGACTGGATTTTATAAACACTACCCTCRGTGTGGAAACTCTTGAAGGTGGATTAACAGAAATCATTCGCTTCTCTGTTGACGYTTTTAACTAAGATAAGGCTATGAAGTGCTGCTGAATGCATCTGGAGAGCCCGTGCTCGCTTTCCATTCAAGCAGAGCTAATGCAATCATCAGTGCCCTTAGACTTGCTGAAGGGTTGGCGCACTTGAAAAGAACTGCGGTGATTTGTGGAAAGATTCTGCCCCCAGTCTAAATGTCAGGAAAGGGCAGGTGTTTGGGTTTCTTCTGTTTCTAAAAATTAAAACATTATGTGCAATTCAAACACCTTTGATTCTTCAGCCAAAGCTGATGTGAGGATAAATCTGATAACTGGTGAGGAGAGCAAAGCAGAGGCAACTATGTCCTTGGTGATAGAATCCAATTCTATAAAGCCAGAATATTCATTTTGTTTGTAAAGAGACGTTTCTTGTGGATAATGTGGGCTACAGTGGAAATAACTGATGAAAGTGATGATGATTCGTTCGGTGTGATCTCTGGATCATTTCACTTGTGAGTATTAGGGTGAAGTAGAGCTGGGGGAAATGAAAGAAACTGTACCTTATTAGAAGCATAAAAACTAGTGACTGTATCTTGGCCAGTGTTCCCGTTTTTCCAGTAAGCTGTCTGCTCTACGGAGGTGTATAACCCTAATGGCTTGTTGTATGCCATTAAAAGGTATTGTACACTCATAAAAGAATGACATTTTGATCAATGCTGTTAAAAGAATTACTGTCTTGACACAGAAAAGCTTTCCTGCTGCAAGTTTAAAAATATGCCTTTAAAAGCTTTTTATTGAATACCTTTGCATCCCTCAGAAATGTGCCATTTTGGCACAGGGCCGCTCTGAAGTATTCCATGTTGTAACTGAAATAGCAAGACCCTCTGTTTACCATCAGAAGGGAACAAGGCTAGGCAGGCGTATTCACTTAACTACTGTCAGGGGGACTAAAGAAAAAGCACCTTGAGCTACTTGTATGCAGTCTAAAAATAAGAACRGCCCATTTTTAAAGAATCCAAAATCATTTGAAAGCTATTTGTTTTGCTTTGCCATTGATTCTTCTCTGTCCCTCCAGCTCTGTTTGACTGTCCCTTTGGACTTTGAAGCTGTATATTGATGTTGGGAGGGAGGAAGCAGGCAGGTGGTAGAGAGGAAAACCGCAAACGTCTTCACAGTAGCTGGATGCTGGCTCATACACTGCCTGTGTGCAGTGGAACTTCTGTCTTGGAGGTTTCCTTGGTCGTTCYGTTGTGGTAATACTTCTTGTAGCAGACATTTCCCCTCAGTGTAACTAAAAGATCTTGTGTGGGAGCTATTGTTTRATCACAGCTGCTGCAGGAGGGTTTACCTGGCTGGACTGCTGCTAAAATTGCAGCTGAATTGCCCAACAYGGTTCAGCTGCATGTGCTGCTCACATGTATGGGAGCATCTGGAGTGGCTGCCATGGGTCTGAGGGTGCTCTTGGGTCCTTGTCTCTGATGTCCTCAGAATTGCTCGCTGACCTAGGTATATCTGACCAGCCCCAACACTCTTCTGCCTCTTGGAGAGGTTTGTGCCTTTGGCTCAGCCATTCTATACAATTCCTTGCCCTGTATGTGTTGGGAAAGGGACAATAAAGGGAATACAGGGTGTAAAGGGAAGAAGCTGGACCTCCCAAAGGAAGCTCCTTAGGTTCTTGCTGGTGTTCACAGGAGAGGAGCCGTGGAGCCAGCCCACCAGCCCCATGCTCTTTCCCGGTCCCCACACTGGCTGTTCCTGTCCCACTCGCCACAAGGTTCTTCCACCTTCGGCCGGGCACGTGACCTGTTTTCTACTGTTTTCCAGCTAAGTCTCACTTGTGTAATCTTAGCTCTGGAGGAAATTTGAAAGTAAAATGATCTCCACAGTCCAGTTTATCCAAAGTGTCTCCCTGAGGCCTGTCTTCAGATGCTTTTCTGCAGTGACCTTTCAGAAAACCTGCTCCTTGGGATAGGCTTCCAATGTGTGAGTGTGGCTTAGATGTATTTTCTTACATTTAGCTATATTAAAAGATGATCTTTGCTTGACAGTTGCTCACCAGGTAGTATTTTCTGTCACAGATCCTTGTTTTTATTGCCCTGTAATCTGTAAATTTGTTCAGTAATCATCTTATATTTTCTTACAAGGCAGAGACAAAAATCCTCAATAATAATGGGTCAGGCTGTTGAAGGTGGTATTCAAAGGATCCATTCTCTTCTGTGATGATATTTTTAACTGTTGAGGGCTGGAAACATTGAGGGAGGCTGGAAACTTTGAGGTAGTGTTTGCCCTCATCTACACTTATATCTAGAGGCCTATCAATCACCCACACCCACTTGGTGTGTGTCATGTTGAATTTGAAATTTCTAATCAAAATATCTGCTTTACAAAAATCTGCCATATCTGCACTATTGATTAGCAACAAACTCTTAATTAAAGATCAAGCTGGTTCAACCAGTATCATTAGTATTATATTGTCCTCTTTAATTCTTTTAAATTGAATTCTGTATTGGCCATTCTGTTACTTTGAGATTGGTGTCAGAGAGACCAGATTAGTCACTTAAGTCACCCCATGTACTTTTAAAAACCCCTGTTTCTCTATACTCTCAAATATCTTGTGTTTTCCGTGGCACACTAAAAACGATCATTAATGGTCCAAACAGCTTTTCAGACAAGCCGTTTTCTTCTAATCACCATGCAAATCAAAACCTAGATCTTAACTCTTTCCCATTTGACCTAGTTCAAGCTACTCACTCAATTTATAAATGTCCTATCAGAGTCCCATGACTTCCTGTGGGACTTCAGCTTACATTAATCCRTTATCAGAATGATGTTTCCTGGAGTCCCTCTCTTTAATAGGCCAAATCGACAGTGTTACGTGGTTGACTTTGACCTTGAAGACCTTGTCACTGTTTTTGGCATCTTTGGATAGACAAATGAAGATGGGATAGAAGCTGAAGGTAAAAATCTTTGGGCTATTTCAGGTGGCCTACATTGGTTTATCTTTGATTAATATTTTGAAGTTAATTTGTGCAGCAATAAAATAGAGAAATTCAACAACCTTTTACAGTTAAAACCAAATCTATAGAAATTGATCATGTAAGGAATTGCTATAATCAACCTATCTATCAGAGAGGCTAATTGTTTGATGYCTATATCTAAATTATATTGTTCTTGAAGCAACTCAATCAGCCTGAYGTTTAAGGGAGCTGAAGGGAGTAAATTTCTGGGCAATAGAGGAAGATGGTCTATTGTGTATATACATTTTTATATATAATGGTTTTAGAATGAGTGAAAGTAATCATTATTAATGGTTGTGTGTTACAGTATAAGAGAAATRGTGTCAAGGAAGAATATGGTATAAGAAGTACCACATACAAGGAGTGAAATGAAAATATTTATTTTCTAGTTCTTTTTTTCATAAGATGAATGGTTGTACCTGTTCAGTGTCTCTTGAGAATAAGCAGATCATTAAAATCAGTGACTAGGAAGGCACAGGTTTTATTACTTGCTTGATTCTTGAGGATCACATTATAAAGCAATGTGATAAGGGCATATTCTGAGATCTGGTAAACTCTTGTCTATGTACTTTTATATATATAAAAGTATTACAAGAGAGTAAACTGACCAGTAATTCAAGGTTTGCCTTTAAGTCTACAGTTTTGGCTGCAGTAAAGGTATACTTTCTTGTTATGGGGCTTGCCTAAGGAGTAATGTATATGTGGATGCTTTAGTGAATCGCATATTGGAAAAGATCTAGTTCATTTTACTCTCYGTTTCTAGAAGTGCATTGCTTGAATTGTGAGATATTTTCTTAGTAGCTCTGGTGTTTGGGCTATTGGGATTTCAGATCTTCCRAAGGAAAGAAGATAGCTTCAAATTCAGTTCAGAGTCAGATATTTGTTTTATTAGTGGAAAATTTTGTCTCTTGTGTTTTCCCCATTCTAGCTAACCTTTTTCTTGTCATCTAAGAAATTAATTTCTTTGTTGGAATCATTGCAAGTAAACTTGATAGCAGGAGTGCTGTTATTGAGGCAGCTTACACAGTGATTTGCTAAGTACAGCCTCTTCATATAATGTGAAGCAGAAGTCGATTTATTGACCACAACTGGGATTTCAGGAATCTGTTGAACTACCTGGCTTTTTTTCTCCTCCTCTCACAAAATTCACTATCGAATGCCTTTTCCCTGGCATTCTCCTGGAGAGGATTTTCTTTGATATGCAGTTGTACAGTGCGAGCAAAGGATCATTCAGTTTGTTATGTGTTTCTGTACTATAGAGCTGGGCTTTAATAGTGTACATAGGGTCATTTAAGGTAGCTTTGGTGACATCAGACTATTGAAGTCCTTTCTTAAAAGTACTTTCTTATACAAAGAGGAATCTTTTGACCATTGCATATCTAGGCTGCATATACTGGCAGTCATTTCCACATAAGCATGTTGAAATTGAAACAAAACACTATTGAAAGTTAGTTTTATTGTGAGCATAATACTTATAGTTTACAGGGGAGGCATTGCAACATAATCTCCCACTTTTCTGGAATCCTAATAAGTATATAATCTGAATAGATCGTGTTKGCTGTGTATTCTTCATGCTTCATTGTAACCTTCCACCAAATTTCCTTCTTCAGAGGAAGGTACCTGTTGGGAATGAAAGTGAATTGGACACTCTGGTAATCTGAGAAAATGATGTTTTAAAACTGAATCCACGTGAGCTATACAATGCGAGTTACAGGTTCATGGGGTTGAGGTGTTTCTGCCAAGTCTTTTTTATTTTGCTTCAAAGTTTAGACTGATGTCTAGTGGGCCCTCAGGGGTGGAAGGGGAGTGGTGGCAGCTGGTTAACTGGCATTCATGCAAAAAATCATCATTTTATCTCTAGTTCATCTGCTAGATTCTTGACAGTTTTTCCTAAGGATTGTTGGAAACAGGATGGTGTATTCGATGTACCCAGGGATGGCAATTCAAAGGTTAATGGTTTAAGGTAATACCTCTCTACTATTTCTCCTCTCTGGATATTTATCTTCTGTATGAGCTACGTAACTTGCTGTGTGATGTCTGACCACAGCACCATCTGGAACCATTAAAATGTCTGGAGTACTTCTATGCGTGTTAAGAGACAAAGATACCTAAGATGGGAGAGAAAAATGATTGGAATAGGTTAGATGATTGCAAGCACGAGAGTGACGATGTTACTGTTTCCAGACTTCCTCATTATGCTTTCTTTAGTTCTATATTTTTTAGTATATCTGTGTGGGGGTTTTTTTTGCTTGTTTTTGCTGGCAATTGCAGGGATTAACAAGATTCAAGTGGCTGGTGAAAACTTGCTGTTCAGAAAGATGCTTCTGCCATGATGAATGGTATGATTATTATTCACAGGGCAAACTTATTGCTGTTACCAAAGTGTTTTTCTCTTTATAATCTAGATGGAAGATCTAGACCTCTGAGGATGAAAAGAGGATATCAATCTGCCTACCCACCTAGCTTCACTTTCCACATTGAACTTGACCTATTTGCTGAGCTGTTCTAGCCAGAGACTCAGACTCGGTGGCTTTAGCTGGTGCTTTGTCAGAACTGTCCTCAGCAGAGATTGAAGCGAGTAATAGACTTTCGACACTATTGGCAAGCGGCTCTCCTGGAACTACAGCTGCTTGCTGGAAAATCCTACTTTCAATGGTCTGAAAAGACTTCTGAAGTCTCGACCTGGATTCACAGACTCTGTTAGGGTTGGGTTTTTTAGGTAGGCAAAAGTACTCTTGTGAAATTTTGTAATCTGACGTTCACAAATCTCAAAGTTTAGTAGTTCTGCATAGGAAAAAATTTCAAGCTGACATAGCTTAGACATGCTTTTAAGTGGGAATATGGTAAAGCATGCCCATTTACTGAAGAAAGCATGTGTTTAAGTTTTCACACTTTCAGCCAAAGCACACCATGAGCAGAGGCTTGATACCTGCTGTAATTTTTTTTATCAGATATGATACCCCAGGTGGAGGTGCCGTTTTCCTCTTGGAACTTATGTGTGCAAACAGGATGCATAGGCAGAATATGGGGCTGTGTCTTCAAAGCCTTGGAATCCACAGCTGCATTTTCAAAGAATTCTGGCAAACATTAATCTGGCACGTTGAGGTTGTGTGGAAACTTGGCTATCCTATGAGTGTCTTAATGAAAGCTAGATTTTTTTGACAGAYTCGCTATGAATTTGAATGCTTTTTTTTCCCTGTTACTTGATGTAAAGATTTTTCTTCTTTTGTGTGAAAGAGGAGGCAGGAAACAATTTTACACACCTAGCCATAAACTTTTTTTTCTTTATATATTCCTTTGTATTTTTGGTTTTTTTTTCAGTCTGCTAGTTAAATATCTTACCTTGCAAATATAGAAGATGGGTCATGACTGCCTGTGGTTTAGCATACAGTAAGTTATATGTTATAGTTTAAGTGTATTTTTAGAATACATAATCATGGCCTCATTAAACTGAGACTACATGGCTTGGAGTTCTGCAAACACTATCGATGATGATCCTTCCTTATAGTAAGGTTAACAAATAGTCATTCTTTTAATGACACTTTGTTTCTTGTGTTTTTGTTTTTCAGTTTYACATCTACTTTCCCTTTTGTTGCTGTTTACGGAACTCCTGATACTCTCATTTCACTGTCTTATTTAAGGACACCTGGTTAGGGCCAACAGTTGTCCTTTTGCTTTGGAACTGAAAGTTTTGAGGGAGCAGGATGAGATACTAGCRGCATTTGTGCCCTGAGGGAGGGTGCCCAGGGAGGCTGTGCAGCCTCCATCCTTGGGGATATCCCAAAGATGTGTGGATGCGGTGCTGGGCAGCGTGCCCTAGGTGACCTTGCTGAGTGGCAGGATTGGAAGAGAAAGGCTGGTGTTAGTGAATTTCCTTTTGATAAGGAAAGCTGCAGAGTGATTGAATGCATCTGCAGCTTGGAGCAATGCTCATCCAGCTTGGTGGCTACTGGGGTGTTCCAGATGCAAGTCTAAAGAGGCTACCAAAAATAGCTCTTGGATACTGTTCTTTGATTTTAATTTCCAAAGGCTTGAAGTATTGTGTGACTAATAAGTTTAACAAGTATGGATTTGTTTTGTTAGTGTTATTATTTTTAATATGAAAGTTAAATTCCTGACTTAAAAGTATAAGGCCCTAGGACCGTCAAAGCTATCATCTGACAGAAGTCACTTCAAGTGCTAGTTCAGAATTCTGATGCTGTTTGGGAATTATTAGCATTTTCTAAATGTGTGGATGCACGACCTAAATGCATGGATGTGTGAGTCTCAAAGGTGTGTGTACTAAACCTGCAGCGTCATATGTCACTTGTTGGGGATTTTTTTTTCCATTTATCTGCTTGTTCCCATTTTCCCAAGCAGTAGCAGGTATACAAGAGGCAAATTTGAAAGACTGTTTTGGAGGACATCTGGTGCAGCCAGCTGGGTAAAGCTGGGCTGAAGTCATGCTAGGTGCACTTGTCCACTGGACTTCCAAGCATCTCTGCAGCTAAAGACTGGGCAACCTGCTCCAGGATCTGACTACACCAGCTGTGAAGAATTTTTCCTTTTGTCCAGTTAGGATTCCCTTGGCTATAACTTTTTTTTCCTGTTGCCTTTTGTCCTTTTCTGAGCAGCTCTGAGAAGTCTGTCTCTCTCCCATGTAATTGTCCACTAGGTAGTGACGATCATGATTAGATGAGCCCTTAGCTGTCTCTTTGGGCTCAGCAGACCTGCTCCTTCAGCCCTGTGCATTACCTCTCTCTGTGCATTACCTTTCTTTAAGGCTGGAGCTTCTGACATGGGAGAAGTTGATGAGAATAACTGTAAATCTCAGGACCCCCATTTTTTTGACGGGAGTATTGCCATTGGGCATTTTTATGGGCAGGAGTAAGGAATATAACTGAACAGTCTTTAATTCTCTCACTCTATGTCTGTGCCCCTCAGGCTTTGTCTCCTCCGTTGTGGGACAGCACAGTCTTCTTGATGGGCACTATTCAGCAGTCCTGCTGAAGGACTCGAGGGTTCCCACCAGAGGCATCAGATGCTTCCTTGTGGATTTTGTGTCACTTGTTCTGCTACTTGCTTATCAGTGGAAACCCAGGGGTTTGTACTAACCTTAATGATGCCTTTGGAAGGATTAGCATCAGTTTCTGTAATTGCTGGTGAAATTAATTTGTCAAACAGAGATGGAAATTAGTTCACCTCATTAAACCTCTCAAACTGGTCAGTGCAAGCCTTGTCTCTGGATCACAGGGCTGATGCACAAGTGTCTGATTTGCTGTATGGCTCTGCATTAGGAGGGTTTGTGTCATGCTTTTACTGTTTCCTAGGAAAGMTTTACAATGCTCACGATTCTCATACATGGTCTTACCTTTCTGGTTTCCCATCTGAAAAAGACATTGCTTTCTTGTCCTGCCTCCCCTCTCTTCTCAATCATCTTTTGTCTGCCAAGCAGTCACCCGAAGAGGACACTGAGCTCAAAGATGGTGAGTGAGCGAGCGAGCGATCGTACAAAGCATCTTTGTGGCTCAGACACCACAATGCAGCTTCTCTCTGTCTTTAATTAAACTTGGGTTTTTCTGTTGTTGTAGCTGGAAGCAGTGTGCTGACACAACTCACTCTTGTATAGAACAGATTAAAATGTCAATGTTTTAATGTTCTCATCTGTGGGAAAAAGAAAATAGTTGGGTGTTTTATTTATAACTTAAAAAGAGACTGTACTATGGAGCAGGATTGCTTGTACGAGATGGAAAAAATCACTTCAACAATTAAAGATACAGAGTCCCATTTAATATTAGGAGGCTGTAAAGGACTGCAAAGATCGAAAGGATGAAATGGCTTGAGGAAAGAGGTTATATTGGGACAAAGCTATTAAATAACTTGCTATATTTTTCATCTTTTGCTGTGTGCTGTTTTCATTGCATTTGTGGCTTGGTGTRCATGTGTGCACCTCATGAGTTAATGCAACAAACAGGTGAACGTGCCATGAGGAGTGGGAAGAATTAGGGTGCCTGAAAAGAATGATCAAAAGCCAGGATTGTCCTTGATGCTGTGGCACCTTTCTGGAGGAGGGAGCTGTATCTCTTGGAGAAGCAGCACTCGTGTAAGAAYAAAATTACAAATTCTGTTCATGTTTTGTGCAAGCTTGCTTCCTCAGCACTTTGGGAAATGATGATGAAAGTGATTTGTGGGTGCAGACAGTAACCCCACTGTGCAGGAGGTAGCYGGGGTGCTTCTGGGACAGCAGTTACACTGTGTGTGGAAATAGGAGCTCAAGCCCTTGRAAGAGTTCACAGCTCCCCTAGCTTGGCTTTGGGGCCCTTTGTATCAGAAGCCTTGAGCATTTATTGCCACAATGAATCTGCTTGGTGAGTTAATGAGAGCTTCAGGGGTCAGGCCTATTAGTCAAGCCCATTTCACTACCTCAAAATATTCTCTGAGAAGAGAGCAAAAGGTAAATACAGCAGATAGGAGGATCCATCCCCAGTGTGTGGAGCCATCCCGTACCAAAGATCTCTTTATTCCTTTTACCTACCAAAGTGATGGGTTTGTTGCAGAGTAACCAGGTAAGGGCAGGCTGCTGCCTGATGAGTGGGGGTTAAACTGACAGCTGCAATCTTTTACTTTACTTTTACTTTGGCTTTTCCTCAGAAAATGCCTCCAGACCTTATTTAGAGATGTGCTTGATCTGGCTTCCTCTGGGTTAACATCTGTGGAATCTGCATTTTTCTGGCACTTGTGCCGTTCTTGCTTGCGGGTTGCACATGTGCACCAGCGCCCTTTTGGGTTGCCTCTTAGGAGGAAAGAGAAACGATCCATTTTATTGGGGGAAATAAAGAGCTTCCAGTGAGCACTTAGGCTAAAAKAGGAGCCCTGCTTTTCTAGTGTCTTTCCTTCCCTCCTTTCAACCATCTCCTCGAGCCTTGCTGCTGTGGGATCAATTTGTTGGCAAGGGTTATTCAAACACCAGCAGAATGTGTGTTCTGACTGTTCCTGTAGGGCTTGGGCGCCGCAGCCAACAAAAACAGCCCTGGTGTGGGAACTGGTGCTGGGTATTTGAGTCGAGCTGTTCTTGGTGGTCTGTGTTTTACTACAGTGAAAAACGCCAGGGGTTTCTTTCCCATAGCGTTCGTTTGTGTTCCCTCCATTCATTGTTTATAGAACGGCAGTGTCGGGGGACAGTCGAAATAAATACTTTGAGGGACTTCTGTGGTTTCCTTCACTTTCAGCTCCTTAYGTATGTGCTTTTTGCTGCTCTGGGCCTGCCTCCCTGGCATGGCTTGATTTCTTCTCCCAAGTATTGTCACGGGCGCCGTTTTCCCAAGGTGAAACCGGACAGTGGGGACATTTGCTAGAACAAAAAAGCATCCAGAGCAAACGTGGGCGGCCCTGGAACGGCTCTGGAGCAGGAGTCCTGTGGCCCTTCCCGCTGAGCCGTGTCCAGGCCAACAACATCAAGAAGATGCTGCAATCTGAGCCTGGTTCTCCCATCGCAGGAATCAGACTGTGCTTTTCCAGGAAAACCTCGGGCCATTGAAGCATTTAGTGCTGCGCTTTGTAATACCAGTTCAAGTATTTGGTAACCACCACAAATTCCTCGCTGGTTGCGCTTTGTTGCTTAAGTGAAAGTCCAGAACGCAGAGATACTTGTGGGAGCTGAATGGTTTGAAGCTTTCTGTAATTTTTCCTGTTACCCTCAGGGCGCTCCGAAAAAAAAATCAGTTCTTTGTAGTGTCTTTGGGATATGGTGGAGTCCCCGATCAGACATTTTTGTATTAAATAAAAGGTAAGATAAGCCTAAAAGCATTGAATTTGGTATTTAAAATCTCTAGAGACCAGTCCCAGTGCGTATCTATCTGGGCTAATTTACCGAACTATTTAGTTTCTTCTCCTGAATAATAACTGTTCCACCCCCAGCATTTTGAAGTCAGTTTTGTCTCTCTGGCTGCCAGGAATAACTTTACTTTGCATGGGTAATTAACTGGATTGGGTAACAGAGTGGGGGGAATAAAAAAAAAAAACCCACATTTTATTTCCACACTGTGGTGGTAATAAATCTGTTACTACTTTTGGCTCTCCATGTTATTACCATAGTTGGGTATGTCTTAATGAGGAAGTGGCTCCTCTGCCCAAGTTCAAATCCCAGCCGGGCGGAGGCTGCTGGTGGCCGTGGGCCATGGGAGGGGGTCAGCGCGGTGGCCGCGCCGAGCACAGGCGGCTGCCCTCGTTGTTTGTTGTTTATCCTAGCTGCAAGCTGTCAGCTTCCAGTCCTTCTGCAGCAAGGTGAGGTTTGGGATTTCCCATTGGATCGGTGTCAGAGCTTTGCTGAGGTGGAAATCTCTGAAACCAAGTCTTCTGTTTCATTTGTAAGCAAATGTATTGAAAATAGGGTTAATGTTTGGCTGCTTGGGGATTGCCGAGCTGCCCCCTTGGTTTGGAGGTCAGGGAGCATCCCACTGCTGTGTTCCTTCTTGGTGCGGGAYTGGAGGAGCCCCACATGGGAGCTCACATGAGCTGCTCGGGGCTGCCAGCCCATTTGCATCAGGGAGGGGGTCGGAGAGCCCAGCTCTGCCGGGACCGATGGGACCTCAGGCACCCAGTGCCCTTTGCTGCTCATTGGGGCTGATAACCTGCAATATCTGATGCTTTGAGATTAATGTGCTCGRCATCCAGGTGTGTGTGGTGTTCTTGTGGAAGCGGTAAGGAGCAGTTACCCTTAGCAGCTCCTCAGTTGCCTGCTGCCATCACTGCTGTGCTCCTGAGCACTAAGGCAAGTGCCTTGAGAGAGGRCAGCGAGGTGGGCTGAGTATCTGCTGCTGGAAGCTCTGGCACCGAGGGCAACGCAATGGAAAGCAGAAGCGCTTGGGGAAGAAATGCACAAATTGCTTCAGCAGTGCAARCAGGAGGCTGCTTATCTTGCTTACACCCTCTAGCGTGTCCCCCTGCCCATCCTTGTCCTACTGCCTAATTCCTCCTGTAACCAGTGCAGCAATTCCTCTTGCAGCCTCTCTCCCTCTGGGAACCTTCTTACCTACACTACTGGCCTATCTGCCCCTGCAGAACTTGTAATGTGAAAATGAAGTCATCTTTATTTCACAGAGTTAAATAAGTGCATTTTCTAAGGATGGAGGGAGTGGGTTGGAACTGCAGAATTTRGAGGTATTTAATCAACCATGGAATCAAGAAAACAGTCAAAACAACTTTTGGTGGACAGTGTTCTTTGCCAAAAATGTCATTTTATTGAATCATGCAAGTGTTTTTAAAAAAGTCAGAAAAACAAAAGTCTATAGGAAACTTCAGGGCCYGTGTTATGTTGTAGAACATGACCCCCAACTCCACCTAGCTGTTTTTATCCCTTTGAGGGTCATTCTTGTGGACATCCTTAGCATCTGTGGTCCTACGGAGGAGAGTGAATATATGGACTCGATCCTCAGCTGTTAGGCTAGCAAAACMCTTAAGAAATTCTAACAAGCATTGAGGAGGGATTTTTTTAAGTATAATATATGCAATTATAAATCTTACTTCTASCTCTGCAATTTAAAATCTATCCTTCATGATTCACTGTATAAATCTGTATTTTGTTTAACAATCAATCTATCTCTTGTTGGCAATAAGTCCAGATAGTGACATATTTGGGGTAGTTTCTTCRTTGAGGTAATAAATCTGTATATACCTTAAGGATAAACTGGCATCTTGAGGTATGAGGGATTCATGGCCTGCAAAGTGGCTTGTTAAAATTGCAAGATCAGCCTGAAGTCTGATACTACTAAATGAAGGACTGGGCAACAGAAATGAGCATCCACACCTCCTGCCCGAGGTAGGAATCAGAAACACCTCCCAGCTCCCTCGGGTATCCCAGTGGGGCAGTTTGCCTTGCAGGTCCTGGAAGGTTTACAGGCATCTGCTCACAAGCAGGTCCATGTGCCCGCTCCAGAGGGGAGAGCTCCTCTGGTTTTATGGGAAGAATCCAGCGGTTTCAGGCACGTGGAGTGGATGTGCTGCTAGCTGTAGCCCATCACTTCCCTGGGATGGGAGAAGATAAATCAAAGGCCCATGTATAACTTCACAGGTCTTCTGCAGCTTGATGGATGGTTTTGTTGCATATACAGTACTTGTAGTAAATGGAGTTTTCCCTCAATGACTTGCTCATTAAAAAGAGTAGTCTAAAGCACTTAGTCGTTTGGTCTGGGACCTCTTTTTTAATGCAGCATTGTTCCTCTATTATGGCTGCATCTGTTAGTGTTTTACATGCTAATAGCATTCAGCTTTGCCCCTTTGTGAGCTGCCTGGTGCAGTGGAAGTGGTTACTGGTAAGGGTGAGAACTAGGGAGGCTGGGAATGATGCTGCTAGATTGGAAGAAGATTCTACCAGGATTTGCAAGGGAGCAGGATGAGCCGCTTGTAACATAAGTTCCTAATTTATTTTTGTTAGTTTTTATTCTGCTTCTGGGTACTCTAACAACTATGGCATGTGTGCTGGTTTCCCATCTGCTCTGAATGAGAGACAAATGGAAGCATTTAATGGCTTTGCTATGTAGACCCCTGTTCAGTTACTGGCTGCAGAATGCGGCAATTGAGCTGCAGACTGACCAACATCTTGAGTCCATCTGAGGAACATCTGGAAACCGAGGTGAAATCGGAACATGATGGCCCAGTTATTTAAGAGTCGTGTTTGACACACCCTGCTTTTCTTCGTGTAGGGCTTTGGGGAATACTGCCTGCATTTCTGTAGTGTCTGCACACACCGTTGGCTTCAGCAATCTCATCTGGGCTTACCTGGTTAAAGTTGTGGGTTGTATGTGCTTTGAGCTTGCTCCTTTGTCAACATTACTCCTTCAATGTTTTCAGTGTTCATCTGTGATGCTGCAAAACCTCAAACAAATGTGAAAATGCCAAATATAAACATAACCCAACAGTGGGAGTCCTTTTACTCTCACCTATTTAGTTTCTGAGGGGGCTGCGTAGTGGTGGTATTGACATACAAAATCCTAAGTATGAAACTTGGAGTCTTGTGATATTATTCAGTGTGACTTCCCATTACAATGTGAATGTGCTTAGGAGCAGAGTTGGGAAATCAGCTAGGGATTCCTTTTTTATAAGGTCTGAAAAACAGTGGGACTCAGCCCCACAATGAAAATATTACCCTCTGGGGCTACCTTAGCTCCTTATGGCTGATGTGGTGCACAAGTGTATAGGGGTTAAGGGAGGAGTTTGGAGAACTTGTGTGATTGTAGGAAATGTGTGCATCAAGGATGTGATTAAAAATGACAAAAGCAAATTAAAAATTACTTTTCCTGAATAACTCTTCAACAAACTAAAAAAACCTCTCAGCTCATATGGATGAAAATGTAGGCAAATATTTGGGCTTTTTTTACAAAAGTTAAGTAAAACCGAGGTGGAAGGCATTATTTTGTATGGGGAGGGATTTCCATACAAGGGAAGTGCATAATTATTAACACAAACAGAATAACGTGCATTATCCCAACACCTCACGATTCTCCTCCAAACTCTCCTGTATTTTGTCCAAATTAAGCAGTGCAAATATCTTTGATCTCTGACATTTTCCTGAGCTCTGATTGTTCTTTCTGTTTTATCAATTCTTGTTTCTTTCCATCTTTAAGAACTATTTCTCCTTATTTGCTTATTCAAAGCAGTGCCTAAGAATGAAAGAGCTTTCTGCCTTTGAAAAACCTTCCATCGTGGGCAGATGTGCAGTCTCTGTCAATGTACAGCCGTTCATCATTCCTTGTTGCAGACACTCTCTGAAGTCAGGAACCACTTGCCATCATCTGTCTTACAAAGTGTCTGTTACAGGTGTAATGTGTTTCCCTGCCTACTAATCTTTAGGAATAACATTAAGAATATTCTTCATATGTTAACAAAACATGAATAAAGCATATGTTTYCCATAAAATCAAAATTCAGAACTGTTGGTTAGTGTGTGCTTTGGAGACCCAGGAGTAGAATGGAGGTCCCAGCAGATCAGCGCTAGCAGATCTGCACTGGGGCAGGGCTTTGGTAACGTGGTGATTTGTGAAAACTTGACACTGTAGGATGGCTCGAGAGGTCAGCAGTGAAGAATTGCAGAGCTGTTTTCAGGTTTGGGGTGTTTTGGGTGCTCTGGGAGAATGGGCAAAAGCAGCATGGCTGTGGCATAATTGGGTAGTTCTTGTACTTGCACTAGGTGTTGCTAGATTTCTGTCAGAGGTAGCTTGGGTAATACAAGCAAAATACGAAGATCCAAATGCCATCCCTACACAATTCCCTAGATAGCTGAAGATGTGGGTGTCTGCTGTGGATATGGCTATTGGACCTCAAGCAGTCATTTCTTTTTTCACTATGGCTCTGTGCTATGCAGGGGGCAGGTACTTTATCTCTGAGTTAGGACTTGATTTGGACTTGAGTGCCAGGGACTTCATTTTTCCTACAGGCTTCTGCTTTCTAAGGGTGGTGCATGTCTGACTCCCAGATACGCTGCCCAGATGAGACTATGACCTTGCAGCATGTCCTGAGGTTGAGTTGGTTTCCTTGGCTATCAATCTGTGACCTAATTATTGAGAAAGAGGCATGGCCTGCAACTCCATTTAGCAATATCATCCTCTTCACCAACCTGAAAATATTTAAAAAGAGATGGCCAGTGTTGGTAGGAGCATAGCAGAGAAGTCCTTGGGTGATGGACTGAGCTTATGGCCAAAGGAATGATCAGATCAGACCAGACTGCTCCGCAGCTGCTGGGAGATGTATGGAAGTGGGTGTGTGGGCGGCAGCGCAGGCGACGGACAGCGATCTGTTCGGATTCGGAATCCGTTTGCTCTGTTTTTCATGGCAAAGCAAGCCAGGCCCCTGTGGACTTTCTAAACCAAGTGAATTATGGTCCTGAACAGTAATGTGGTATTGCTAATGATTTCATTGCTGACCACAGCTGCTGGCAGCAAGGCTAGCATTGTCATTCCACTCCTGATATATATTTTTGAGGCATTTTGCTTATTAAATTAGCTGACTTCTTTACATACTGTGCAAGCTATTATTTTGAATTAAGCATAGGTTGTAGGTTGTGCAAGTTAAGGTCTGTGGGCTTGTGTTCTTTTTTGCTTAGTGCTACTGAGGAAAGCTATTTTTAATCAATCTGATGTCTATCTAGTTGCCTTTTCTGTATCAATTTTGAGGCCAAAATGGGTGTGCTAGAAGTGAGAGCAACCTAAATGCRTCTCTAGACAGCTCTCTCCAGTCCTTGAGCCCCAATCAGATTCTGATAGAGCAGATGTCCGAGTTAAAAAGGGCTGAAGCATTTTGAGCCATTTGAAGTTTCTCAAGCATTTCGGAGAAGATCTTTGTTTTCTAGGACTGCTTTTGTGCCTTCTACAACTCGAGTAGTAGTGCAGTTCGAACTAGTGGTGACAATGTGGTCCTTCATCTACTAATGCACTGGTAAATTTATGGTGAAGATAAACTGCAGAAGATGGATCATTGGGTATTGCCTGCTCTAGAGCTCCGGGGATGTTGCTCTGACTTGGGTCCTACCTACACAAAACTTCTTAATTAGTAAGAAGGGCTGCTGAGGCAACAGGCCCTGAAGCTGTCTGAGCTCCGGTGTGTCAGTGGCTGAACACTGCTGCTCTGCAGAGCAGATCCCATGTTCACATTCATCCCTCAGAGCTTTTTCATAATTGTTCTTCTCTCCAGACAAACTCCAGCTAAGTGAGTGCTCTCACTTCACCGGGGAAGAATTCAACTTGGCCTGCTTACCACAGCACAAATAAACATTTTATATGTACTTATGCCTATGTACATATAAGTGTTTCTATATGTGCTCAAACCTAGCAAGAAGAATCGTGGTGTGACACTCATACTCAGCCATTAGGGTGGTGTTCTGTAGTGTATTGTGTTCAGCAAAGAAGCCAACTTGGAGAAAWAACCTGAGCAATCTGTATAGTCTAGTCACTTCTGAAGCAAAGACCAGCTTTGGGGGGGACTGGGTGGTTAGGATGCATGTGGATAAAATGTTGAGTGTCTTTAATTTGTGGYTCTTTTCTCTGAGAGCAAGGCAAATTAAATTCCAGGAAGATTAAAGTTATCTGCTTGCAGAAATATTAGAGAATTTTCTTTGCATTTTTCCAGCTCTTGCAAACCTCAGGGCTGACCTTGTGTGGTTTTGTTTYGGAGGCAGGGCAGTTGTACTCTGATAGACAAACCACGCGTGCAGGAGTCAAAAGCAGGTCGTTGGTAGCAATGCTGTTTGTTCTCTGTGAAAGGCCCTAATTCTTCTCCCCAGCTRTTGTGAAAAGAAGGATATGGAGCTCCCCACCCTCTTTTCAAAGAGATGTTGCTCTCAGAGATGGATATGAGACGCTGAAAGGGAAAATCAAGGCCAAGCCAGCATCATTTCAAAGTAGTTGGTGTCTAAGTTCTGGAAATGACCGTGGATGATATAATATCTGTAAGGACTGGTCCAGTTTCAGGGCAGATCTGCCCAAGTCCTTTAGCCAGAGTGGTAGTGCTGTGTGACAGTCGGGGGCCACTAGCCTTTGCTTGGCCAAAGTCACCTTGCCACATAATGTTGTCCGGGGGAGACAGGAGAGCTGGGCCTGCTCTTGATCTTCAAGGACTTGTGTTGTCTTCAGAGACGTCCTCTGCACCTTGTGATACCCTTTATGTAGCAGCTGCATTAAAACTTCTCCACTTTCCAATTGCTGCTTGCAGTGCTTGGAAGTGCAGGAGAATGAAGGGTAGGAGATTATTAGTGGTAATAAAAGCTGGCATTTTATAGTGACTTTTTTCATATTAATGAAGTCCAGAGTGTGGACTGGAGCGATACTGAGTGCTTCTCTGTAGGTGCTCGGGTAACGTTGCAGGTCCCTGTGCTGGGCCTGCTCGCTGTCCTCGTTCCCGTYTGTGTTTGAGCACGTCTGGGGCTGAGGGGAGGCTGATGCTTCCTGGGGTGAAGCTGCTGCAGGGCTTGGTGAAGGCTCCGCTCCTCCGTTCACGTGCGCTGCCGCTGAACCGGCCGCCTGGCGTGCAGGACCGAGTCCTACGGGGCTTGTGCTTCCTCTATCGTAGCGCAAAACATGCAGGGAGCCTTGGGCTTCCTCTGCCCAGCCGTTACTGACCCCAGGAAAGGAGAAATGTTCAGCAATTTTTTTTTCCTCAGTTACATCTGTACATCCCTACGGATTTTAATTACGTAGCTTGAATGAAAACTGAATAATTAGCCTTGGGCATGGACGTGTACCTAGTAAGGCTTCAGCACATCCTGAAAAAGCCTCTTTAGTCACTTGTGTCGTCTCAGTTCGACTTATTTAAAGATGCAGCCCCAAAAGCAAAGCGCCCTGGCTCTTCTGGGGGAGCAGTGCGACTTGCAAATATTTGGTTGGTTCTGTTCCTGTCCAACTCTTCTGTGTAAAACTCATTTACTGTTTTTTCCCTTCAAACTGCTAGCTGACCTTACATACGAATCCCAGCTGTGCATTAGCATTGCTTGGGGATGTGTTTGTATCTTTTGTCTAAAAATACCCAGCCGGTAGGATTCATGATCCATGAAAGCTAATTGAAACAATTTCTCTTCAAGTTTTGGCAAGCGAAGCATGCATTATAAGCATTAATATCTATAAATTGAATTGTTAATGAATCTAGACACTAATAATGAATGCAATTTTGCAGGCTTAACTAGAAACACTAAAATTATCAGGATCTGGAACAGAATTTTCAATCATTTTTGCTTATTAAATAGCAAAGCTATGCTTTTAATAAGCTAATCATTTATATTTGACCCCATAGGAGTAGCCTGGCTGATTAGAAACAGGTTTCTAAGTGCAAAACAATGTTGTTTTTCTCTCACTGTTTTAACTACCCCGATGCTGAAATTTCAGATCAGAGATTTATCTCCCATTGTGAGTATGGCTCAAATGCTTATTCTGCAGTTCCTCCAAAGGACTTTGTGGCAGAACCGGATTATATCCCATTCAAGCAGGAGAACACTCTCAGTACATGAACAGTCAGGTTTATTTACCTAAACAGTGCAAAAATGTAATTAATGAAAGAGATCAGAGACCTCTATTCACTTTCTTCTATGTCTGGAAATGAAGGAACATTTGATAAAATTAATCATCAAAATAATAAATTAGTCTTTTYCACCTAATTTAAATTTAGCCCCGTGATGCTCTTGTGATCTTGTTCACAGCAAGAAGGCAGTAGAACTGGGAATACCACATCGTGATGCTACAACTCCTTAGAAAACATGGTCCTGCTGTATCCTGCATGGAAATGCTTCTTTYGGGTCATGTATGTGAACAGGGCTCAAATATCTGAGGGTTATTGCATGTACCCAAAGAGGAGTTTCCATTTGGATCTTACTCACCGATTAAATTTTAGGGATTGCCGAGTCTCAGAGGAATGAGTGTCTTTTATTACCCACAAAASGAAGAAATGTTGGTTGCCTTCTATCCTCCCCAAAGGGTGCAACTCCATATGCAGAGGACAAGTTACCGTCACCTATAGCTGCAGTGCCAGCACCCTTGTGGGTCACATTAWTTGTTCTGAATGTGCAATAAGGTTTTGATTTGTTTGTTCCTGCTTCTTATTGGCATGACRAGCTTGTTTCAGGGCAGGTTTTACGGATGTCTCCAAGGGAAGCACGTATTTATGCTAAAGAGGCAATGCCATGATCATGTGTATCTGAAATTCTCTGCTGATTTAGCTGCACAAACTTCTTGGCTGCACGTCTTGGAGTTTGTTGACTAATTTATTTGGCTTGGGGAAAGAAATAGTAAACATACTTAGGGCTTATCCAAAAGTGACTTGAGTCCTTCTAATTCTCCCTTGATATTAATAAAAAATAAGGGGGTGTTGTTCTCTTTCTCACTTGTAATACGGGCACATGAGTTCAAGTCATAAGTTTGAATTAATGCAACTTGTTCGTTTTGCTGTGTGATGATAAAATGTGAGCAGTTGTCTCTTGCAAGAGCTTGGAGTCTTTAGTGCCAAGGGTAAGGGATATGCTGCCCAAATGCAAACAAATGCCATATTCTCTTTTTGTGTAGTTTCTTTGGGCTTAGATGCAGCTTTTTTCAGTTCTCAGTTAACCTAAGCAGCCTCTCAGGGCTGAGCKTGTGTTTTCTGGGAGGCTGGAGCCGGGGATCAGGAGCTGGACTCTCCTGTGGCTGCTTTTACCTGCTCTGCTCTTGATGAAAAGCGATGCTAGGGCTGCCCAGGTAGCTTTCAGTGGCTGCTGTAGTACTTCTCTGTCCTGTTTTTCTTGTGAGATAAATATTAAAATCAACATTAGTAACCGATAYGCAAGTCGTCATTAATGACTAGTGYGTTCARTTTTATTCTTTGYTATCTTCTGSTTTGYRAGATTCCTTTTCTGTATTTACCYTACTAGTTTGGGAAATCTGCTCAGTGATATAAGCTATTCACACTTAGGAGACTGACTGTCCTGAAGTTAATTCTTCCTGTTTAACTGCTTCAGTTAATGCTAATAGCATTAAGGATATTGGCGTTTCTATTTCCTGAATAGTAGTATTCATCTGTATTTTTTTAGATGAGTTTAGTAAGCATGCTTTTCAGTGGTTTCACTAATTATTCAAATATATCTAGGAAGCTGCTAGTGAGTCATATACAAACTACATCAAAAATATTTTTACTMTAGAATAAACATTTAAGTGTCTGTGCTACCCTTTTCGAAGGTATCAAGTTYCTCAAATTAACGGGGAAATAAATTAATCTAAATTAACCTTTAGCATAAGTAAGCCTTATTGAGTTACCCAGCTGCTTCAGTAGCAGAATGTTTTGCAAGATGCTCTTCCTTGTCTCAAAGTCACTACTGCAAAATAATGAGGGGTTTTTTTTGKTTTTTTTCATATACCATAAATATCAAATGCTATTACTGGGTAGACCTGCTGTAGTCCACTTCAGAGACCAATCCCACAGCCCTTACTAYACTATTAAAGGATTTTTGGTGGTCTCACAATAGTATGCTTCTAAAAGGGAGGTTACTCAGTTAAAGCTGCAGTTCCTTGTGGACACACTCAGTCTGCATTTTCCAGCTTCTGCTGCTGCTTTAAGTCTCTTGCACAGCAATTGAGAGAACTGGACCAGCAGTTACCTTGTGCTGAGTAGTTGGTTCAGGCATGGAAAAACACTTGCTGCTCCATCAGTCAACAAGCTACAGTGGGGCTGTGTGCTGAAGTAATGGTTTCTTTTTTTCTTATTGTAAACATTCTTTTTTTCCAGAATGAATGTGTAAATTGGTAACGGGTTAAAACTTTACGGTTAGAAAGGCAGTTGCCAGATGCCAGGCTTCATCCTCGTTCACGAAGCTTATATAACACAGACACGTGCACGAAGCTCTGCACTGACACAGCTGTGAGCTGGAGAACATTGAGGCATCGTGGTTTGAGATGCAATTGTTTTGGCGTTAAAAAGAAACTACCTCCTTTAAAATGGTACTAGAGAATGAGCCCTTCGCCTGAGCTGTTTTCTCCTTCTCTCTATAAACAGAAAAATCAATGATCTTTGTTCTTTTTATTAAAAAAAGTGTACACTTTCCCACTTGGGAGGGCTAATGGGATAATCCGGTGCACAGCACAATTTCAGCTACGAGGGAAGCATCCCCAYTTGATCTTTGCTGATGCAAGGCTTCCATGTAGCCTTGCATGACTGCTGGGGGAAAGTTCCAGGCTCTGGCACTTCTAAGTTGTTGCTTTTTGGAGCACCTGTAAAAGCACCTGGACTTCTCAGGTGGCCTCCCACATGGAAGTACAATTAGAAAGTCAAGGTCTTTGTCTTTATCTGGCTAAGGGAGAGTGGAGCTGTACCCGCCTTTATATGTTTGACTGCAAAGGTTGGCTGTTGAAGTGTCCGCATGGAAAGCTGAGGAGGGTGAACTGTGGACATCCATGGATCTGAACTTTGGGCTGGAGTTCATGCGCTTCTCCTCAAGGTACTGATGCTACTCCTATGCAAAGGAAATGAAATTTCAGTAATAGGGGTCTCGGTTGTGGGAACTTCACATTTTTCTGCTACATGATGTGTCAGTGAGATGCAAGTGCAGGATCCAAGACAACTTTCTCCCAGCTTCACTCTGGTCTTATTTCTGCTGCATACTCTCAATACACAATACACTAAAACTGGAAGGAGGAGATTACTTGCTTTCAAGGTATGTTATGCATGGGTAATGACAATATTTTAACAGGTATAACTGTAAATTTAATAATCTGAGGAAAACTAWTTACTTAGCAAAGACATTTCAAAGTATAGGACCTGTTATTAAGTTGCTTCATGACACATTTTGGTCTGCAGCTRCAATAAAGGTAGATAAGTCTCTAAATGGGATCTTGGCCCGGATTGTCTTTCACACAAAAGCGCGAACCAATCCTAAAAATATGGGAGGAACAGGGAAGCTTTGGGCTTTGTCTGGATGGTTTCTTAATAATGCACCAGAATTACCTTTCCAGCACTGTTCTCTGTGCTTCTCTTCCAAGCTCCATGGATAGCTGTTATGGTAAGGATGTTTTCTTAGACATTTTTGKTTTAACCAATTGACTGCATTTTACAGTATGTTCTTTCCCAATTCAGGACTTAGAGGATGTTCTTCTGCAATGTGGTAATGAGATCTGGGATAATAATGTCAAGCTGTATCTAAACAATTGGATTAAAGGAAGCCCTTGGAATAGGACAAAGGTTGGGTGCGCGTGGGATCACGTGGCTGAATGCTAGCCAGTTCCCGAGGGACAAAGTTTTTCCTGCTGGCAGAGCTAGCAGCTAGCTTTCAGCTTTGTCCATGGTCAGCACTTTGTAACCAATGTTTTAAAATGTTGGGAAAATGCAACATCAGGGAGATTGAAGGTGTTATCTTTAATTGGACTAAGTTAAAAAATTAATACTGAAAAGCTT
Organism: Eudromia elegans; assembly: GCA_003342815.1. NCBI lineage: Eukaryota > Metazoa > Chordata > Aves > Tinamiformes > Tinamidae > Eudromia > Eudromia elegans. The sequence continues at coordinate 2,423,249 of PTEX01000103.1, forward strand.
TCTCCTAGTTTTGTTGTTATTGACCTGATGTTGAGAAGAGCTTGCACTGTTGGAGAGGAGGAGGGGAACACATTTTGCAATGTTATTTTCTCTGTGTTTGTGCTTTGTTATGTGGATTTGGGGAACAAGAGAGGTTGTATTGGTGGACAAAACTGAGGAAGAAGGAGATGTGGAAGAACAGAGAAAGCATCTATAAATTGCTGTAGGGATGACTAAGATAAAATCTGAGCACGAACAGGAGATATTTTCTAAGCTGCTTTTGCTCACTGGTTGTCTACCTTTCCTGTCCATTTGCTCATTGATCCAGCTATGAGATGTCCTGGAAATGCATCCTATAGATGATAGTGGCAGCATCATTAATTCTCTTCATTTAACATTTGATCCCATTTATGAAATAGAGTTTGCTGCTATTGTTATAGTTGTACTCATTGCCACATGGTTGTAAAATAAACCTTTGGGAGCAAGACTGGGGTAGCAAGAAGTGTGACTGGATACTTGTTAGAGAAGTTTAAAACCAGGAAGGTCTGAAAGGTCGATGCACTGTTGTTTTTTCCTTAGTGAGGTTCTTTTTCTAATCATAACTAAATATACTTAGGAAGTGACTGCCTTTTCTGACTGCTATTGCAATTGCTTACTTTGACCTCAAAATGTTACTTTGTTTTTTCTTTCTCTTCCCCCCCTTTTTCTTTTTCCTTTGAAAAACTAACATTAGATAAGAGTGAGCTAGATTCTTTCCTAGCTTATTCATTAGTAGCATCAGCAATGTGGTTAATTATGTTTTGATCGTAGAATCTCTATTATGGGTGGTCAGAGAACACAAAATTATTTTCAGATTTTCATAGCTAGAAGGTGGGAAAATCCTCTTAGTTTGCAGACTAAGCAAATTTTTTCTAGAGACGCAAGCTGCTGTTTTGATGCCTTTTTTATTATAGCATTGCTTTCAATGTACAGATCTTACTGTAGGGAATGCTRTAGCCTATATTTTTCCTTTTGTGTGTTGTTTTGGGGGAAGGACTGGTTCTTACAAAAGTCTGGGCAAAGTTTGTTCCTCAGGAGAGCTCGAGTAGGGTTTTGAGTCTCAGATATGTCGGGATTCCCAGCTAGAAGCCTGGCAAAGCCTGTACCAGGCACTGATACTTGGGATCTGGTACAGTTCAACTTTGTTACTTGGGAGCTAGACTGACTAGTTGAATTTGAGGTAGAACATAGTGCAGTGCAGTGACTTACATCCTAGGTTTAGGGTTAAGCCCTGGTGTTCATCCTTGGAAATTAAAGTTAATTTTCTGTTTTGTTTTCTCTCTCTTCCTAATCCGTACCAGTGGGATCTTTTGTGCAATGGCTCAGAAGAGTAAAATGGAAGTAAAATATCAGCATTGATCTACTTTGGAATATTTGGAAAGGGCAAGTGAAAAGGGAAAAAAAAACTGGATGGCAGATCTGCAGCTTTGTGATAATGTGGAACCTGATCAGAGGAAAAGCAGCTGTGTCTACCCTGAACAACATGACTGCTTGAATTCACTGTACTCACTGCTTGTGGGGAGGTTAGAATATTAAATTTTGATAAACTTTGAGGAATTAAGCAGCCTAGTGAAATAGGTGCAAGAAAAAAACACTAATAGAGGAAACATGGACAAAATCTAAATATACCATAAGCACATTACAACAGATTAGCCTATCTGATAAGGGAAGGTACAAGGAACAAGTAATTGTAGCTCAAAGATTTGATGGTACAAAGGGACCTTTATTTGAAATGATGAAAGGAAGTGGAGAAAAACAGAATATTCAGGATTATTTATGTAGAAGAGAGGAACTGTAATTAAAAAAAAGCTGTGTAAATTCTGCAGAAAAAAGACATGGCTTATAGTGTATATTGGGAGAAAAAAAAGTAAAGAAATCCTTACCAAAAGGAGAGTCAACTAGTGATTTCATACGGATGAGCTGCTGTACTGACTTTATAAATGGGCATTTGCAAAGGGGGAAAAAACAAAGGAGCAGATAGACTATTCAGAAGTAATGAAGACCTTTCAAAATGTGGGATACATAATAGAATACTTGGAAAAGATGGCTATAAATAGAAAAAGAGCTCTAGCTATAATATATTTCCTGTATGGTAAAGAAATTAACTATAGKTTTTTTTACAAAACATTGACAATTAATTAAGGATAATAAACTGCTGAGATCTCAAAGGATAGTGAAATACTTACAAGAAACTAGTCTGCTTCTATTTCTTTTCTCTCAGAAGAATGTGAACTTAACACTGTGAACCTGGAATTTTTCCCCATATTGCTACTGAAAGAGCACAGACCAAAATGATTGTGGGGTTAGTGCAAAGCAGTGGCAAATAGGAAAATGGAATAGTTGCTGTGAGATTAGTAAACGTGRGTCCCTGAAAAAACATTTCTAAAGTATTTTTTCTTAGTAAAGATGCATTTAAGGAATGGAAGTAATGATTTATGAAGAAATAGGGAAAGAATTATGTGTGTTTAACTTGGCAAAATAAATAGTGTTGTACTTGTCCATAAGCATTTGAAGAGCATAACCAGAAGCCATGGAGAAGATTTGCTTAGGACAGGGCCTGAGGAGTGCAAATAAAGACTTTGAGATCGTAATACAAGAAGGAAAATGTATCYTGGATATCAGGTAATATTCTCCATTAGCAAGTTTTATTAGACCTGTCATGATATGAAGGAAATCATAAAAAATCCATTGACTGAGTCAACTGAAATTGGATTAGATGATGTTGAACAGTTCAGACTTGGAAAGGATATTGTCAAATAACTTTAAAAAAAATCATGTCTATAGTAAAACCGTGGCACTATCACAATCCAAGTCAGAATTTTCTCTTAATTGCATTGATGCAGAGGTCTTGTCTTGACATGGGAATTCAAATGTGCAGTAACTGAGTCACTGAGTTGGGGTGGTTCTCTCTTCACTGATATTTGAATCCTGTCACAATAAGACTTCATGAAACAGCACTCAGCTCATATGCTGCACTACCTAGTGTCACTAGAACCRGTCTCCAAAGAAGTTGGGGACAGATATTGATTTTATTTTACTTTCTAGCTCCTGGTTTCTGGCACTGAGGCCTCCTGGACCCCAGGGTTCCCTTCAGAAGCTTGAGGCTCAGCCTGGTTGCTGGACTCTGTTTCAGAAAGCTCTGGCTCTGGTTGTGTGGTGATAAGCCTAAGTGGCAGGCTTGGAAGTGCTCCTGTTCCCTTTCACCTTCACTAACTTGCTTTCAGGAGTCACTTGCTGCCAGAGCTGATGCAAACTGAGGGTTTGGCATCTAGCGCCAAATGTTTTCTTGGCACTGTTCCATATCTTACATTGTACTCAGCACAAAAGAGCCCTAAGTCTTTATTGACCCTCTTTCTCCACAACTGGCTCTATCATAGGTGCTTGGGTGAGGTCTGTTGTCGCAATAGAAGGTTTTATTCAGATTCTTATTAGAGAATGTGACTACAGAGGCATTTCTGTAGCTCCCTGCACTCGTACTCCCATGCATGAACCTTTTTCCTTTCCTGGAAGTGACTCCCACAGATTCTTCAAGGAAGCAATTTACCTACCACAGGGAGATAAGACTGAACCAGTAAGTGCCCCTCAGTACAGAGCTTTAGATGGACTTCAGTGAAATCATTCTTGCTGCTTTTGTCATACTGTGCATTATCCTTGTGTTGCCTCCCCTTTTATCTGTGGCAGTGTTTGTTTTCTCAGTTCACTGTCCTGAAGGCTGAGTGGTTGCAGACTACCGTGGCTTTTCCAGTKTTGACTCCCATGTAATTTCTCTCTCCCACTTCCAAGACTGGAATTGGAAGAAATTACTGTTAATGTTCACAAATATTCTCAAAGAATCCTATTCTATTTAGGCAGCTGCTGCTTCTGCTTCCTCAGAGAAAGATTCATTTCTGATGTACAAGATGAAGAACACACAGGGTGATCCTTTCAGGATGGTCTAAAGAGGACAGAGTGAGTTTTGAGTATTCTCCTGGAGAAGAAATGAAAATCTTCTAGTTTTTCAGTTTCTTGCACCATGTAGCACTTCAAATGTAATCCAACTAATGAAAGCAGCTGTAAGCCTAATTAAGACTTTCTGGTAATCTCCAGTGCGTCATCCACTTATGGTACTGAGAACAGATGAAGTGTAATGACTTTTGAGGAAGGATTTTGAATTCTTGTTGGCTTATCCAATGCAATTTAACATACGGTTGAGATGGTCTAGGCTTCTACCAAAGATCCTGTAACTAATGATGTTAGGCAAAAGTTGAGATACTTTGGAATGTTCTTATCTGCTCCTTGGATGGGCTGGAAGTTGGTCTGAGGTCCTTTTCCTTTTGAGTAGAAGTGCCTTGTATTGCTTTCTGTGGAAGTTGTATTCATGGATCTTTGCCCTTTTCTGCATCTGGATCAGGGCTGTGACACATTGTGCCTGAAGGCACAAAGACCACAGGTGACTACTTATGTTATCTTCTCCTTTAGTCACTAGCGGCAGTAGTTCACAGTTAGAAGTGTGGGTGGTATCATTCATCTCCCTGGTGCCTATCACCACGGAGGATGTGCTGGGTCAGTTTGCTTCCTTGGAAACTTTCAGCTCCATTTGTTTCCACTGATCTCCGCGACTGGTCGCTTTTCAAAAAGAGACGCACTCAGCTGGCATAGGAACTGGGAGGATAAGGTCCTCTGCAACACAGGGATGAAAGCTCTGACAGTAGGTATCAAAGAGGCATGAAGGAATATGAAGACCCAGCCTACACTTATAAAAACGGATGTAGAAGAAATGAATGAATGCTGATGAAGAAAGCATTTGCAGGTTCATGTGCAGCAAGATGATTCCGCCAATTATGACTGTGAAAGCAAAGATTGATCTGTAGCTCTTGACCTTCAGGAAGCCTACTTCCACCTCGCTGTAAGGCATGCCTGTCAAGCAGCCGTGCTTTCAGTGCAGCGCGCACCCGTTCAGGCCTCCCCTCTGGCTCCCTCTGCAAAGGTACCAGCTGCTGGAGACGTCTGCTGGAGACGTGGTGATTCCCTGGGCTCCTGTCTCTGGATACCTGCGTGTCATCCAGCTGCAAGGGGATCTTCAGGTGTTCTCTCTTTCTGCGTCACTGCAGGATAGGAAGCAGGCATGGACGACATTGTGTGGGGCTATAGTTCCCTGGAAGCAGAGATGCTTTGTGATGCTCAGAAGTGCATTTAAGTCTCTGAGGGATTGTCAGCTGGAAGTGATGATGTGCAGGATGACATGCTGTACCAGCAAGTAATGTCTGTAAGAACCATTCCACCCTGGAAGAAATAGGCAGTCTGTACATACATCACAAATCCCATTAACGTAGAAACTGTTCAGCTTCTGGAAACTTTCCATATTGTAGTAGTTGGACAGGAATTGCCGTGTTTTAGCTCTATGAAAATAATGTCAGATACTCTGTGTCATGTTACTAAGGCTTTACACAGACTATTGTGTTTAGGCCTATGGATTGAAGTCATTTACTTGAGGAACAACATTTGTGAGTTGGAGGCCTTTAGGTATCAGTTCCATCATTTACTCTTCCTATGTTGGGATCCTATAGATTCTGATGTAGTATGCCATATACTGGCATATGATTTAATCGTGAACCTTTCCTAAGGGATGTAGATGCTTTTGGGCACTTGGATTTGCAGCTTGTCCCTGTAGGGAATTTGAAATCAGTTCACACAACTCTTCAGAAGTAATTCTGAGAAGAGCTGCTCTTGGAAGGGCTCTTGTGGAGCTAGGAGATGGTCAAAGAAAGATGAGTGCACTGACCATGCCATAAATTCTTTCATGCATATGTGCATGTATATCACAGAATGGTTGAGGTTAGAAGGAACCTCTAGAGACTACCCGGTCTAACTCCCCTCCACCAGCAGGGACACCCAGAGCACAGGGCATTCGGTGTCATCCAGGTGGGTTTGGAAGATCCCCAGAGAAGGAGACTCCACAGTCTCTCTGGGCAGCCTGTTCCAGGGCTCCTTCACCCTCCCAGGAAAGAAGTTCTTCCTCACATGGAGCCATTAGAACTTCAATTTGTACTCGTTACCTCCTGTCCTGTCACTGGCCACCCTGAGAAGAGTTTGGCTACGTCCTCTTTACATTTTCCGCTCAGGTACTTATAAATATTGAGCAGATTCCCTCTCACTCTTCTCCAGGCTAAGCAGACCCAGCTCGCTTAGTCTTTCCTCATACAATAGATGGTCCAGCCCCTTAATCATCTCTGTTCTTCCCTGGACCCTCTCTAGAAACTCCACACCCCTCTTGCTCTGGGGATCAGTGCTGAATTTTGTCCCTGATACTAAGAATTGATGTTAAGAACTGTCAAGAACTTGATTACCCCCAAGATGGGCTGAGCACCTTGAGATGTTGGTCGCAATGTGCAAGGCCCCTCCAGAGCGGCAGAAAGCATCCTTGGCAAAAGGGATGTGGGAAGAAGCTCGGGAGTGTGGGACCTGGTAGACACCAGTGCCCTATTTCTGCATGGGGGGGGGGGTGATGTTGCTCATATGAAGTTGAAAATACGGCTTCGTACGTGTGGTCCTGGGCTTCAGCAGACTTGTCTAATGTGATTTTGCTGGTCAGCATGAAGAGTCCACAGGAGCTGGCGTGTCCTAGCAAGGGGAAGTGATACCAGGTGTTAAACTTGGTCAAGTTTCTCGTTGGCATTTGTAATCTGTATTTCTTTAAGTCCAATAACATAGCCAGATTTGGGCAGTTTTTCTTTCGCAATAGAAATTGCATGTACATGTCGCCAGGGCTCTCTGCTGCCAGATTTTCAAGCCTTCAAATCAAGGTAATGTTAGAGCTTTCCTTACCTGTGGTAAGCCATTAAATATCACTGTTACCCTTGTATTGAGTCCGTTTTTAAAATAAAGCTAACTTTCCTGAAAGGCATCCTGTCTTGATTTGGAGATATTAAAAGATGAAGAATCCTCCTTTCTTTGATTTTTTTTTTTTTAAAAAATGTCTAATCGTTTTCTCTATAAAATTGTGCCTTATTTCTAATTTAAACTGGTCTGGCTTCAGCGTTCAGCAATTGGTTCTTGTTATGCCTTTCTCAGATAGATTAAAGAGCCCTTTAGGACCTGGTATTTTCTCCCTTTGAAGGTACTTATACATCGTAATCAAGCCATCTCTTGATCTTTTTAATAAACTAAACAGATTGAGCTCCTTAAGTCTCTCGTTTGGAGGCATTTATTCTAGCTCTCAATTTTTATGGCTCTTCTGCACTGTCTCCATTTTCCAGTGTCCTTCTGAAGATGCAGACACCAAACCAACACGTACTTGGAGAACTTGCAGTCCACTTTGTCCATTTTCCCTCATTCACTTGCAGATTCTCTTATTTCTGTGGCCTGGTTTCCCGCGGCTCCAGAAGACTTTTCTAGCTCCTAGAAACTGCGAACACTAGTGTGGTTTGCTCCAGGAGGTCCATGACTGGTGATGTAACAACAACAAATGTCATCCTCGTCAGAGCCCTTGCTCCATTGTAGATTTTTAGCTGTGTGATGAACTTGTTTCATTTGAGAAATACAAGGAACTGAATCTTTATTTTCTTTATTTCCCAGGGACTTACTCAGCAACAAACTGTTCCTGTTGCTCACGTTGCACCCCCAGCCCGCTGACAGCCTGTGGCAAAGCGCTCGCTGTGCGGCGGTGCCCGTGGTGTCCCCAAGCCTTGCAGGCCTGGCCACGTGCGATGCTGCAGCATGTCAAGAGGAAGGTGGACAGACGGAACAGGAGATCTCCGCCAGGACAGCCCTAGTTGGTCGTGCTGTTGCTGCTGGGATTTGCTGCTCCTTTCGTGCTCCTTCTCTGATTATGCAGAGCTGAGAGACCTGCAGGTCAGTTTGGGGCACACGGTGCTGAGCAGGGGGAATGTTTTGCCCAGGAAGCAGATCCTGGCCTCGGAGGTGTTGATCCCTGTGGTTATCCACGAGGTAGAAAGCCATGTTACCAGGCACACAGAAGTAAAGAAATAGGGAGCTTTAGTAGGTCACAGCTTGAACCTGGGTGTTCAGATCTAGGGTAATTGTGCCTCCTTGCTGGTTCATCCTTAAAACAGGGAGTGCATGTGTTAGTCTAYGTTCATCTCCCCTGTGATGCCTCCAGAAATTGTCTGTCTTCCTGGTCACACTGCAGCTGCCTTCATGCACAAAGGCTACTTCTTGCTTGGGCTTGTGCTTATTCAAAATGAAGAAAAATAGGAACAATTACATGTTTAATACTAAAGAAYCAATTTCACTTCCTTCCTGCAACTGATGCAGTTGCTCTTGATATCTGCAGAAGAAGAGCATGGTGCATGGGCACCCAGGTGCACCTGCCTTGGTGGGTTTTACCTCTGGCTCTGCCAGTTGCAGCACTGCAACAGGTCCCCTGTCACCCACCCACCCAGATACGCATTTGGGGTTTGTGGATAGGAAAGACTTGGCACTGGGGCTGCATGGACTGTGGATGTGCTG
>PTEX01000103.1:2432167-2538885 GCA_003342815.1 Eudromia elegans
GCGCCACGGGGCTGCAGCGCCCCCTGCTGCACCGCGCTGCACCCAGCCCCCCGCAGGGCAGCGCGGCTGCGGCGAGCCCTGCGAGCGTGGGGCCCTGCGGCGAGTGCAGAGCTCTGAGGAGCCGTGCGCTTTGCTCRGCACATGCAGGTACCAGCAGTGCTRGGGGCAACCCACGCTTGCCCATCTTACTGCCCTTGGCAGAAGTGCCCAAGGAGTGCCGGCTGCCTTCCTAGTGCGGGGCAGCTTCAGGCTGCTGTGGGGCCATGCGCAAGCCTGACCCAGTGGGCTGCACAGACACCAGCCACACACGCTGGGCTTGGTGTGACTGGGAGTGACAGCCGAGGAGGGGGTGACCCCTGCAGCTACCGCCCAGAGCCCCTGCCTGCCCTTTGCTCGCATGGTGTGTGTGGGCCCTGCCGTGGCACCTCCGTGCGCTGCAGGGCTCCCCGGGGCGCCGGCCACCCTGCGCACAGGCAGCAACATGAACTGCGCGTGCAGGGCAGGCGCACGAGGCCATAAAGCACACGGGGAAGAAACCCCATGCAGAACGGGGACAAGCGTCTTGGCTTCCCAGAACCCGAATAAAACCTGGAGCGGGAGGGGAAGGGCGAGCGAGAGTTGGTGACAAAACGCCATGTACGGCTGGGGAGATGATGGTTTTATTGGTATCGTGGGGGGAGGGAGCAGCTGAGAGGCAGTGAAAACACAATTTGGCYTAAAATTGAATTTCTCTGATAAGGAATTTCAGAAGCGGCTGCCTCATTCACCGTGCGGCCAAATAATCATATGCGCTTTAATAATCTTTATTTTACAGGAGCGGTTGCCAGGGCGACGCGGTGTAAGCAGGAGCGCAGCACCTTGCCGAGCACAAAGGCAGGGCTGCAGAGGGAAATTTCTGCGAGTTCCTCTCTCCCTTTCTGCAATGTAATGACGACTTATTTTTCATGCGCTGATTTAATAATCTTATTGAAAGATCCTTTCCCTGTTTTTCTCATTCTTGTCTGTCTGAGCGCGAACAATGGCAGAGACCCGGAATCGCTGAGCCCACTGGGCTTGGCAAGCTAACAGATGTAATATGTTTAGCATTTTTATGTAATTACTTTTTATTGCTATTTTACCCCTATTTTTCTCCCTCCCTGGTTAGTCGCCGCTTCCTCCGCATTCTGGCCCAATCGGGAGATGGCGAGGGGCTGGGGGAGGGCTCCTAATTGACTGCATTAATCGAAAATTATTAGTGGAGCGCGTTTTGCCGGGTGGGGGCCGGCTGCAGGACCAGACCTTTGAGGAAGGGCCAGATTGAATTATGGCCGGAGCTGTAATGAAGCCTCCAGGCTGTGAGCCGTGGCAAGGGCGACCCTCGTCCTAGTGCGTTAGCGCTGGCTCTCGTGGGCTTCACACGAAGCCCGTGGGTCTGGAGCGGGTCTGGAGAACGGGCTGATCTTGTCCCATGTGGGCTGGGAGCGTCTGCAGCTTTGGGTGACATTGGGGCTGGGGCCTTCACCACCATGAATGAAGGTAGGGATGGGCTGCGACGTCGCGTGCAAAGTTCCGCTGATCTTGCGGTGCCCAAGAACCAGCAAGTGCCACGGGTAGGGCAGAGGAGGGGAATTYACCATTAGTTCACCACTGAGCATGGGCACAAGAAGCTTGACCTTGAAGCTTAAGTAGGAATATCTGAAATAGTAGAGAAACAGGCATTTGAAATGATGTGAAAAAATCACGTGCTATGTGCGTTTCCAACATCTTTAGTATCTCCATGGCAGAGAAGGGGAGGATAGGAAGAGAAACCTTAGTGTGGTAGCMGATGATCATCACACTTTGGTTTCAAAACTAGTGCAAGCCTTATTTTCCTTCAAATTATGGAGAGTAATTAGTTGAGATGAAATTTTTCCCCTGGCTCCCCGACTCCAACCACCTTAAACTGCCCCCTTAAARCTTTTGCCTGGTGCGTGGGGATACAGGAGGCGAATGTGGTGTTTTGTGTGCAGAATGCTGCCTTCATTTGTCTTTTTCCTCACCAAATGAGGGTCTGCCGCTCCCTGGAAATGAAATTGGCTGKTTTTTTTATAACAGCGTTTCTCTAGGCTGCCATAATGACAAATGAATTCAGGCAGAATTTCAGCTTTCTGAAACAGGGCTATTCAGAAAGGGATTATTTTATTTCTATAGACATATTTAGAGAAATTATGGACAAAAGCCTTGCCCTGCTGCCACTGCAGGACAGGTTTTTTGCTGATCTGACCAGAATTGAGGAAAGATCCTTCCTTTCTTGTTCCTTTGYGCAGGTGCAGATGCAGTTTTATGGGGCCCAGGAAAGCCACAAGCTGTTGGAAATCTCCAAACAGGCTGGTACCACAAGATCTAGAATCAGTAGCTGAAGACAACTCCCAAGCTGCTTTGACTAAATTTCCCATTTTCTTCTAACCRGGGTTGGCCGACTCTGTCAGCTCTTCTCTCCTAAGTTGTGACCAAGGAAACTTTCAAAGGTATTGCTGTTTCTACAGAACTGCTTTTTACAGGAATACTGTTTATTGCTTCAGTTACAGCTACGCAGTCTAGTAAAAGCACTTTTTTCCCTCGAAGCTTGCGGAGAGGCAGCTGACTGCACGGGAGTGAGATTGCAAGGTGCCGGCTGCCGAGCCCAGGACGGTATTTTGGGGAGGACCTTAGGAAAATACATCACTGATTCCTTAAAGTCATGTGGAAAAGACAATCTGTTAGCTGGGGTTTGCTCTAAGCATTTTTGGTTTTCCACCTGTTTATATCTGTTTTAGTCATAATAAGCTTCAAAATGCAAAAACCTGTAAGGAATAATGTGTTCCCTGTGAGTGGGTGGGGAACTCCAAATCCAAGGAGAGGCAGCAGGTCTGTGCCACTGCAGCTGGGACATCACAGCATGGCAGGGTTCATCTCGGTGCTGCTTTACTGCCTCTTACTTTCTTTAGAGCGAGCAGGATATAATTTTGGTAAGAAATTGAAGCCCAGCTGCTTAAATACCCAAGATATTTCTAGCACAAAATCTGGGTAATTTACTTTTCCCTTTCCTGCTAGTTTGCATCCTGCTGCCTTTTGAAATGGAAACTCTCCTGACCCTGCAACCCCTGTGTTACTGTGAATAAAACTCTTTTTAATTGTGTTTTGAAGGAGCATGCAGGGAGCTCCCACACTACTAATCAGCTTTGCTGGTTTGGATATATATCTCTGGGATTCATGTTGGCAGAATAACTTGATATAATTGTGGCTSTGCATCAGTGATTTAGTGCTTAAGAACTTTAAAGGTAGAGGTCTGGGTTTGCGCCCGCGCGGGCTGCGTCCCRGGCTCCTCTGCTTGCCTTGCTCCATGTGGGATTGCAGGTGATGGTCACTGCTGGGTACCTGTCCATGCAGCTSAAACAAGCAGCTGTTCTGGCTGGGGTCTGAGCTTGTGCTGATCCAAATCTGGCTGKCCGATTTAAATGAAAGTTTGGAAAGCAGGCCTGTCTTGGAGAAGCTATTTGGGAATACTTTATGCTGTGGTCTGAGATACCAAGTATTGCCTCTCATTACCAAAACTTCCGCAGCTGTGATGGACCATCCTGCTAAAACCTTCCTCCTTTATAGCAAGAAGGGGACAGCAAATCCATTTAAGTTTCTGCATCACAAAAGCTATTGCTTTGGCGGATACTCATATGTTTCAGCCCTGTTCCTTACCTTGTTTGCCTCATCCTTCTTAGAAAGCATAAATATTGGTGGCATTCTTCTATTTGCTTGCCTTTTGCTGTGCGTACGTTTAACACTGAGGCTCACCCCGGCTGGAGCCCGCAGACAGTCGGAGTGCGGAGTTGCCTCCAATTTGCAGGGTTTCTCTTCACAGCGCCATTAATGTGCCTCGGTTTGGCCTTCAGCATTCCAAAAGTGGGAATGCCACTTAACCCCGGTCCCGGCTCGCTGCTGCCGTTTGATCAGTAACAGTAATGCAGTAACTGCCTTGGACAAATGACTATACTGAGAACACTCCCAATTGCCCTGTAATAAAACTGCTATCCTCCCAGCAAGCAGAGACGAGGATAGAAAGGGCAAGTATGATTGGAAGGTCAACAAGTTTGAGCACTGACAGAATGAAAGAAACAAATTATAACGCTGAGGACATGTTGCTGCAAATGCCCTGTGTCTAATTCGTGGCTTAGCTAGAGCCAAGGTGCGTTAACTTGAGTGTCTCAGCTAGTCTGGTTCTTCGGAAGAGGGTGCAGGATCTCACAGTCCTCTCAGACTCTTGGGTGTTGATTATTTATATACTACACCTCAATGCTTGAGATCATTCCCAGAAATAAATTAGGCGTGAGTGAATATCTGCGTGAAAGGGAAACTCAGTGTCACTGACGTACAGTGATCTTCYGTTGCGGTGGCTGTTTCTTGGCCTGGAGTGCCTGGTGCAGATCCCATCATCTGCTGATTTATCCAGGCTACGAGGGCACAAGTCTACAGCTAGAGCTGCGTCAGAATTTGTCTCTTAAAATATGAGAGCTTTTTAAGCATTCCCTCAAATGATGTAGGAAAAGAAGCATCTTACAACTTCAGCTCTTTTGCCTTTGTCCCCAAAGGGACAGTTCAGCAGAATGAGCTGCCCAGTTTCCTCTYGCTGATCTCACTGCTGGGGGCTGAACCAGTTTACACAAGAGTCCCACTTGTCAAGACCTACTTTATTGTTTTGGCTAAGTTTTTTACTGTGGTAAAATAAGTATAAAAGCAAATTTGGGAGCTTTCACCATCTTCCRTTACTGCAGACCCTGAACTGCCTGTGTCCTGGTGTCTGCTCCGTGTYATTTCTCCAAGTCATTCGGTGTTCATCGGAGTAATGGCTTGAAGTTGACTGTTTTATGTCCCAGGTACTACTTTGACCCTTGGGCTATAACAGTAGCCCAGTGATTATTCAGTGTCTTTTATGAAGTGCATTAGTGGCAGCAGGAGCGAGTACAGGACATCCCCAAGCAGCCTTGTGTTCTCCATGCTCATCCAGGATGCGTGAACAAGGCAGTACAGGRCTCAGGCACGGATCTTCTCCTGTCTGGTGATGGTTGTGACTGGTGATTTTCTGCAGACCCAAGGGACAACATAAGCTCAGGGCTGCTGCTGCTTTTTTTTAGTTTATTGCCCTAAAATGTGCRTGAAATACTGTAGTATTTTTAAATATGAAGTGTCTGAACAATGAAATTTAAAGCAACATATCATACAGGCTACTGTTTGGGAAGTTTCATGGAGAAAGTAATTCCTAGAGAGAAAAGGTTTTGGTGGCCAAAGCTTCCTCCAAGAGGAGCTGCAGGAATATATGCAAAGCTGGGGCAGGTGGATTTAGACCTAATTAACGAGCAATACCCTTCAGTGTGAAAGATAAGCATGTCCATGCTTTTGACTGCGCGTGCCAAAGTGCTTCTGCTTAGTCCTTTCATGGATGAAACCCCAAGGCTTGCTGATTATAACACAGGAATGAGATCTCCCATTTCTGGTCAAATTCTTACCACAAACGTGCTAACCCGTGTGACTCCCTAACCACCAAAACTGGTTGAACTGTGGCGTGTGATATGGCTGGATGGGTAATGCCTCAAGAGGGATTTTATCTCTAGAACTCTTTAGGGAAACCAAAGTTTACCAGAACAAAAGTCTCCGACTCCTTTTAAGCAGAGTCCAGGCTAACCTGATTAGGACTTTGTGAGCTGATTGTACTAACTGGGTGCTGGCGAGAGGGCTGGTGGAGCTCACATGCGTATYGCAAGCACAGGAAGGTTAATTCACCGTGCGTCATCGTCACCGTCTGCCGGGACTCCTGCAGAAACCCTTTGCCACCGGCGCTTCTAGCGGCTCTGCCTGTTTGTGGTTAGGCAGGAGGTGGCTTAAAAACTTGTGTGTGCCCCGATAGATCCCACTAAACAGAACTGTCTGGTCAGCAGCCTTCGTACAGTGTCGGCTGCGAGAGGAAACAAAGCAGTGTGAAGAACAATAGTTTGAGATAAATAACCTTTCTTTGTGTGTTCTGGTTGTAAGGGAATTAGTCCTAAGCAAAATCTTCTTTAAAAGATAAGTTTATTGTAAAGTTTTCACTTTATTTGTCAAATTAATTTTCTGGGAACTGGAAGAGAGAATAAGGTTTTATTTGTTTAAGAAAAAAAAAAAAATCCTTTTTATCCGTCTTACTCTGCTACTTAGGTCTTTCAGCCCAGAAATCCATGGTAATTTTCCATAATGCTTTTCATACTGGCTTACTTTGCTGACTAATTGTTTATTGAATTTCTGATTTAAAATCTGTTTTCTTATTGCTTTCCCTTTAATTTCCTCTTCTTTCGCAGAGCTGCGTGGAGGTAAGCAGAGTCCCAAAGCTATTCTCTCCCAACTCCTGGTATTTTATACATATAAAACTTCAGGGCTGATGGCAGTGATACCTGGGATTATTTATGGGTTTTCATAAAAAAGAAAGAGGAAAATACAGAACTGGATGGCTTTGCTCTTCCTTCCCCTTTTCCCAACCCCCCTCCCCACAGAGGAGTTTAATTTTAAATGATAAATGTGGAAATTAGAGACCGTCGAGAAAATCCAATTTGGCGAGGAGTTTTAAAAATCCCATAATAAACGCAGAGTGAAATGTATGATTTAATGCGGGGCGCCAATGGCTGCTATTATGTGCTATTAGCAAATCGGGGTTGAGAGTGAATCTTTATCACTCGGCGAGCGCGGGCTGGGCCTGCCGTTCCTTCTGCTATTGATTTGTAGCCGCTTGTCATAATGACATGGGGAAGCAATGAATGGAAGATGTGCTTTTGATAGGATTGAAGGGGTGCAAAGGGGGGAGAAAAAATTCAGCAAGTTTTCTA
The DNA here is from genome assembly GCA_003342815.1 of Eudromia elegans. Taxonomy (NCBI): domain Eukaryota; kingdom Metazoa; phylum Chordata; class Aves; order Tinamiformes; family Tinamidae; genus Eudromia; species Eudromia elegans. The sequence continues at coordinate 2,439,010 of PTEX01000103.1, forward strand.
TCTCTTCTGCCTGATTAGATTTTTTTCTTCTTTTAAGAGCTTTCACATTCCAATAAAAATGCTAAATCAGCTCTGAAGCAGAATTGTTAGGGAGTAAATAGCTAGTCACATTTAAAGGAGGAAAAGATCTGACTTTACAGCTCTGCCTTTGCAGCGGCGAGTGAGGCCGAAGGCTCCAGGGTAGCAGGGAGCCCGGGGGACACCCCTAGCCCTGTGCTGACATCGAGTGGCACTGGGCGGGCGGTTTTGGGGCAGAATCAACTGTCTTGGCATGTATGGCAAGTGAGACCGTGGCTGACAGGCTCCATTCCATGGAGCCGACCTCCACCTTGAGCCCTCATGTGCGAGCCCCTTGCACGTTTCTCCTAGGAGCTGCTCTTTTTGCTCTCTTTGTTCCTTTATATTTCTTCCCTCCATCGTGATGCTGAAGGCCTACAGGCTGCGTCAGTGCTGCTTCCCGATCCCTTCCTCTTGGCAATCCTGGTTTCGGGAAGCCCGCGTGGGGCCGGCGCGCGCCCGCTGCGTGGGGCTCCCTGTCAGAGCCTGAAACGGCAGATGAGAAATCAATGCACGGAGTCCAAGTGCCCACTTCATCATTCAGGAGGAAGAAATACTGTATTCCTGCTCTGAGCCTTGCACTCATTAAAATCACATCCTTTAAAAAAGCCTTTAAATTAAAACCGTGACCAACAGGGGCGGAGGAATTTCGTGCAGAGAACGGGCAGGCAGCGGCGCGCGGGTGAAACGCGGTGCTCAGGTACAGGGCACCCTGTGGCCCCACGCACCCACCCTCCGGGAACCTCCGGGTCAGCGCGGAGGGAGTGAGTGCCTGGCGGGAGTCCCCGGCTCCCGCACGGGGCTGGCGCCCGTCACCGGTGGCCACAGGAGGAGAGAGGCCAGTGCCAGGCAGGGCGGATGCTCCGACGGGTCTGGGTGTTTACCAAGTCGATGGCTGGACTTGGTTGCAGGGAATTGTACTTAAGAGCGCGGCTTACGGAGATGTTTCTATCCCACATATTTTATAATAATTTAGYGAGATCAAAGGCTGGCGTGATGAAGACATTTCTAGTGTCTGACTCTGGGAAAGAGCACGGGGTGGTGAGTGGTTAGCTCGTTATTTATTCTTCCGACTTTCCATACAGCAGAAACTTCTCAGCTGGTATTTTGAAATATACATTAAAGACTTGTAATCAAACAAAGCTATTAATAATTAATTTTTCCATCTTTCTGAGCAGATTCATGTTTTCCCTTATTTAAAATGGCTGCTTGTTCTTATCAGTTGCCCCAATGCGTCGGTGAACCAGGGCCCTGGAAGGAATTTCTGTCTTCCCCAAGGGTCATCTTGCTCCTCTAGAAGGTCTGTTGTGCCTGGTAGTGGCATCCACCAGCTGCCCCGACCTCAGCAAGAGGACAAGAGTGCCAAGTTCAGCCACCCCCAGCTCTGCTTTGGCCTTTCCGTGCTGATGTTTCCCGTGGGACGGAGCTGCAGATATCCCTTGGGAACCCCAGGTACCCCCAGGAGATGGGAGGAGACCTGGTCCCTCTCTGCGACTGGTTCATTTTGTGATATATTTGAGGCTGTGGCAGAGCTCAGCAAGTGCTGCTGAAAGACTGATGGGCCAAGCTCAGGGGAGGCTGCTGAAAGACACGTTGTGATTTAGGCCACTGCATAGACCCCTGATTCACCCTCGTACTGCGTGGTGTAATTAGAAATATTCTAAAAGATATTAAAGTTGCACAGCAACCTGTCCAAATATGAAGAAGTACCTAAAAAGGAAGAAACTCCCGCTCAGTAGGAATCTAATTATATGCTTGCTTAATGCTACTGCCTGTTTCAGGACAAATCTTGCTCCCACTGCAGCTCCTAGCAGGACTCTGCCTCGTGCCAGCGACGCAGGCAGGCTGCAGTGCTCGCCCTGCGCCTCTGTCACTCTGGCTTACAGCGCTCCATGTGAGCAGAATTCGCACTCGGATATGGCCGTAATCTCCACCAACACCCGCTTGTTCCTCACAGGCATCCAGCACGGGCAGGGAGCAAGACCTGGGGCTTGAGGAAATAGGAAAGTTCCGTGAAGGAGTAGTCGTGTATGTAGACAGGCTATATATACCATTTCTGTAGTTTCAGTATTTATTTTTCCGCTTTCAGTGTTAATCTTGCTGGTTGTGGTTGGCTGGTTTTGTTGGGGAAYCTTAAGAAAAGTTCTTGGTTTTGCTCTTCTACCCTGAACTAGTAGGGAACCATGAGGAGAGAAGATAATCTAAGTGCAGCAAAGGAGAGTAGGGAGAACATCGCACAGTTCTTTCCATGGTCCATTCTTCTGGAACCATGTTGCATTCCCTCAGTATTTTAAAGGCTATTTTGCACCTTCCCTACTCATCTGCAATATTCCACCTTCCTGTGGAGACTTTGCCACCTTCCGTAGACAAGTCCATTATAACAAATACGAAACTAAATCTTATTTTGTGTAGACAGGAGCAAGTCCATGTGCCTTCACTAGCTGTGGGCTGCTTGCTTATGTGTGTGACACGGTGGGGAAATATTTCATTGCAGGTTGTTAAAATCAGACCAGACATAGTTGTACTCCAGGCTTGTGTTGTTTTTCTCCATTCTCAATTTCTCCGTTCTCAGATGTGCCCAACCTTACCAKCTGCATCCTACTGGAGGCAGTTACAGGCCTGCCACAGAAATGCAATGCAAACTCTAGACGAGCCTTATGCCCCCTTTTTTTCCTAGTCAAAGCAGAGAGGATTGCCCYCTGCCCTGCTCTGCTGAAGTGTCTGTTGACTGCGAATCACAAAGGGTCGGGCTCTTTAGGAATTCCCCTCGAGAGCCAGTCRTTTCAGCTGCTTGTACAAACAGAGCAGGTTATTTCTGCCGGCATGAGTGAGACGGAGGGAGCCCTGCACCGGACAGATGGGCTATTCTGCACCAGTCCCTGGGATCCCCTGATAATAAGATAAAAACAGGGTTCTCGTCATTTAGTAGAAAGCAAGTGGAAGTTCCAAACCACCCTGGAAAGCTTTTGGTGCTAATGCAGGGTTGCTTCTAGAGAGGTGGCTCCTGTGATGCTTCCAAAAAGATGAATCGACAAAAGCGCGGAGGCAGCGTGCCAAGCTGCTTGCTGCCTTGTCCCTGTGGCTTTTGCATGCAAATTTTATGATACAAGTAGAGGAGGCTGATATAGCAACAGCTTTCAGATACGGAGGGCTGCTGCCAAGGGTAAGGGAATCATGTTTTCTATGTTTAAGAATTAATGCATTAAAGAGCAACTGGGTTAGCCCAGCAGCCCCGAGCCTGCTGTCTGCAGACCCCTGGCTCCCCTGGGAGGCTCTGTGGTCCATCTCTCCGCAAGCATGACCAGACGGGCGCTTCCTGCAGCTACAGATTAACCATTTATATCGTGAATTTGTGTGCGTAATTTTAGTTGCCATCCTCAGGAATCACGCTGAATGTAGGCTGACAAGTTTGAGGAACCTGATCCGATTAGAGCTTCCCTGAGCAGGTGTTTGGGCTGGACGACCTCTGGGAGCCCCTTCCAGCCTGAATTATTCTGTGGCTCTGTTGCCTGKTTTTGGAGAGCTCAGACCTTTCTGCAGCGTGACAGGGACAGGCTGACTTCAAGCCTCCTCTCCCTGTGTTGTCCCCAGGGCTGCCCGGGTTACGTGGCCCCTGGCATTCCTTTAAGCAGGCTCAGGGCTCACCAGGCTGCCCCGCTTTGTGGCAAGACAGCACAGGGCCCTGCCATAGGACTACRTGTGAAATAAACCCTGACGGGAGAGAAAAAAGCCTAGTGAAACCTAAATGTCTTTGAGTTGAAATATTACCTGTGTTGGTAGGGCGTTTGGGGAAGTAGGTTATTTCCATAACAGAAAATTTCAAATTCTAATTCCAATTAAGAGTTTCTAAATGTGTTTATGTAAGATACATGACAAAAAACTACTTTGTGAGAGCTAGCATTTCCCTTCTAAGCTGATCAGCTGTTTGCCAGACTCTGGTGATAGAAGGACTGGTCCAGATGTTGCTCCTCTGCTTAGAAATGCCTGCATTTCCAGCCAGAATTCATCTCTACTACATGCTAATACATGTCCAGCTTTTGTTCTGCTACTGTTAYCCTGCTTCAGTGGTCTTCTGCCTCTGTGATATTTACTGCTAATGTAGTTAGTCATCTTCCTACTCAGTTAAGCCAGAGAAATCAAGCTATTTTAGCATTCTCCCATAATAAACTCTCTGGTTTCCTGARTGACCCAGGAACTCCTGTTCCCATTTGAATGTTTCATCTCCAAATCCCCTTATAAATGGTGCTTCATCCAAGAAGATAGGCAAGTTTATTTCACAGGTTTTCTCCATAGTTTGCTTTGAATGGGATTTCCAGGTAGTTTTCATACCACMAGATTAAATACTGAATCTTTTCTTTATTCGTGCCTTTATGCCCAGTTGCCTACAGCAGTTTATTTCCATAATTTTTCAGTATTTGCCTACTTGAAGTAAGTATTTTGGATGTATACCTAATTTTCTTTAGATTTAATTTCAGCAAAATTAATGTATGATCACCTGGTCCAAAATYTGGCATAACCAGGTCATGGGTTGTGTTCACCATGTAAATCTAAACCACAGCAAAGCCTGAAGTGGCTCCAGGTGAAAGCTGATTGTACACTTGCCTTATTCCCAGTTATCTTTGATAAAGACAGCTTAGCTTAATTGCAAGGGCCTTCTCAAATGTTCAGGAAAGGGTTTCAGAGTAGGAGGTGTTGCCATCAGATCTGCAGGTAGGAAGGTAAACACAGTGAGAAGGCCCCCAGTGTCTGGCGAAATGAGCATCAAGTGGATGTTCCAGGGGACGGAACGCCAGTAACCTTGCAGTTATTAGGGTGGGTTTCAGGGAGGCTTCAGGTGGGATGTGGCTGTGAGAAGGTGCACAGGGTAAGTGCAACACGTTCTCTTGCAGTGCTGGCAGACACAACATCTGACAAGACAGGGAGGTTTCTCTGGGCAACCTCCATGAAGCTTCCTCTGGCCAGGCTGTTCTCACCAGTAAGTCCTCCTGCGCCCTGCTCTCTCCACTGAACAGSACCTTTCTAGGGAAACCCCCTTTCAGGGGGTGAAGGACAGCAGCTCTGGTCTCCCCGTCTCCATGCGGATGCTCTTGGCAGTTCCCATAGTGCTAAGTTGTCATGGGACGTGTCATGAGGATCCCGTCCTGCTGCTTGTCACCCGAGGGGCTGTGAAAGGGCCATGCATCCTCGTGCTGCCTGGGGACTTCGGCCATCTCACCAGGCGCACGCTTGTGGGGACAAACAGAGGAGCCTGTTCTGGAATGACCCAAGATATCAACTCATCCAACATAAGAAGTAATTTCTCAGCCTTGGGCTGGTTCACAAAAACAAGTAGTAATCTGGAGAGACTTTAATTACATCTCCACCAGCGATAAAACAGCACTTTYCCCCCTGAATCGCTGCGACTCATGTCTGGATTCTATTGAAAAATGAGAGCTGTCATTTCCACCTAGAAGAAGCGAGTGCTTTTAATGTCAATCACCGTGTCCCCTGATGCTGTTAGATAGGAAGGTGTTCCTGTCCTTGTGTGCTGGAAACTGTTTGTTCCTCTTACGTAACCTCAGCTCTTCATTACGAGCATGGGAAGTCTGTGGTGGCAGGGGCCGCTTTCCTCCAAAGCTGAGTCAGGGCAGAGCCTCGGTTCCCCTGCAGGCTCCCTTGGGATGGGAGGGGGTGTCTGGGACATCCCACCTCTTCATGGGGCTCTGCAGGGAGAGGTTCTCGGTCTGATTCAAAGCTCTGCTCATTTGTCTGAAATGGAAAAGTTGATGTAGTCAACTGCTGAAGAGGGAAGTGCCCTGAGCTCCTTGAAAATTCCTTAACTTCCTATTAATAGATTTCTGTTTAAAATAATGTGAAAAATTAAGTCTCTCCAAGGCATTGAGTCATGCACATTCCCACGAGTGCTCAGCATGTGTCTGCACTCCACATCTCTCCTCGGCTGTGTCCCTCCCACGCTGGCTCCCAGCTCGTGCTGCAGCAGGACCTCGGTGGGTCTCGCAGCATCTCAGTGCTGGAAATTCATCACTGGCCTGGTGATTTTATAAAACATTTTTGTTCTCTGTACTTTATTAGTCACTGACAGACTCATTGTTTATAACGTACTTCTCAGCAAGCTGTTTGCGACTCATCGCCCTGCTTGCTTTATAGTCTATAAATATTTAATTCTTTAATAAACTGCTTATATGTAATATCAAATGACGGATGCACTTCTCTCCCCTCTTCAGCAGTGCTACTATTTGCAAAACAATTCCTTTATTTTTTGAATAGCAATGTGTTCCATMAGGGCTTGATTTCCTTTCCTAAACAGCAGTTTCTCCAGGGTAGCTGGTACAGTGGTCAGCGGAGCAGTGCTTCCTGCAGTGCCCTGACAGCCTGACGTGGCCCAGACCATGGCCATRCCTCTCAGATGGAGGAGGACCTGCCCGTGATGCATTTGGAGTGTCTGGCGCCATCCCAGAAAGGGCTCGGTGAGTCTGGGTACTGTTGCCATCACWGCAGAGCCCAAATTTCAGCTTTACCTTTCCCGGGGCAGGCTTGGGGCCTCTGCCTTTTCAGCACCTTCCTTTCCTTCCCTTGGGGATCCGAACACAGTCCGGGTGTCCCTGCACTGGCTGCCCTGCACAGAGCCTGAACAGGGAGACGGACAGAGGCTGTTGGGGGACAGACACCTGAGAGCAGCGACAGGGCTCGGCACGTGCATCACCTTCCTGTGGCATCAYTGCGTTTGTCCGGGTGGTTCCGTATGCCCAGGTCCCGCCTGATCTTTGACGTTAAGCTGCCTCGAGGCTGAGGATCAGAGAGATTGAATGGAGGGTAGCGCAGCCTCCTCCTCTATTGCCGCTGGTGTGGTCCAGGTCCCGGGTGCCATGGCTCTAGGCYTGGGGAGCAGTAGTGAGGGGCATTGGGCATCTGGGTCTCCGCATAGGCCGGAGTCGATCTGCTCAGACGAGCCCGGCACGTGTGGCCACCCAGCGCCCTGCAGACCGCAGGACTTGGGACTGCTCGCCCAGCTCTGGCTAGGTTGGTTCTGACCCACAAACCCATTTCACAAGGACAGCCATAYGTCTTAGCTGTGCCTTTGAGGATGCAATGGAGGAGAACAACGTCTAAGTTCAGAGGGAGGCTGGCGATTGGTGATTGATCCTTTGCGGGCTGAATTTTGCACTCTGAGTAAGGCTGAGCGGAGAGGCTGGGGTTGGGACTCTTGCTTGTGAGTGTCCTGGTGTCAGCACTGGCTCTCTGTTGCCATCTACTCAGTCTTCAAGGTGGCTTTGTGGAAAGAGGTGTGCAAGGGAGAGGTGCACAGGAAATTGGCTATAAAAGAGAGCTAGGTGGGCTTTTGGCTAAGAGACTTTTAGCACTTGGGGGCAGCTGTCCCCTCTTGCCACAGGTCACCACAGGTCTCTACCTGTTGGTGTTGARACACAGAGGCTGGCGCACAATCCTSCTCTGGGGGCTCCCAGTGAGGGSTSTCCTAAAGCAGCCCCTCTGCTGAGGACCCTRCAGCTTCCCCTGGTCAGAGCCCTCTTGATGAACGGCCTAATTCTGCAGGGGCAGTGGAGCCACCCCAGTCAGTGAGCTGGACCTGTGCACCAGTATTGCTAGAGCCATGGACAGTCTGGCATGACCATGGCATAAGAGGACAGTAGCCCTCACCCGTAATGCTGTCACCACCATCCTGCCTGCTCCTTTTTCTGGTGTTGCCGAGGGCAATGACCTCTCTGGAGACTCTATGGTTGCCCCTCACATCTTGCCCATGCCCAGGGCGCTACCAAGGCAATAGGAAGCCRAAACTGTGGAGGGGCTGAGCAAGACTAGCCCAGGAGGCACGGACCCTCCCGAAGCCAATGACCACACGCMGAGGCGGTGGCGCTGCTCTCCGGAGATGGTCCGAGCTGTCTGCTCCTTAACCCCTTCCTGATGCATATAGGCCAAYGCTAGTCCAGATGAGGGTTTCTAGCAGAAAACCAGGTATTTCCACRTGCCCATAGCGTCCACTGGTAACACGAGCTGTACTGACACAAACCCGTGAGGGACCTCGCCATCTCCTCTCATACCCATCCCCAACGGGAGCGGAGCCGGCAGCGCTGACACGGGACATGCAGTGACCCCGCGCTCCTGTCCCCAGGGAGGCTCCCCTGGCCAGGCAGCCCCGGCGCTGGCACATGCCACCAAGCGCTCACGGGCGCYCACGAACCCTCCTGCGGTGAGTGGCGACGCTCGACGCATTCCCGCCCCGGCTGCCTCCAGCCAGGCCCTGCTCCCAGCGTGGCTCCGAYGGAGCACGGGACGCATCCCACACCAACCCGGCTGCCAGGAGCGCCCRGCCTGGAGGACGGGTGAGCAGAGGACACCGGGGGCTTGTCCCCAGCCAACCCTCCTCTCGCTGCGATCACCTTTCCGCRACCGCCGCATGCGCCACGTGACTCGGCCTCGCCACCGCTGCCTCCCGCGCGCTCACAGAGGAGTTATTTATGCGGACATTCCTTCAGTGGGGCCTCCTCCCSCCGTGATATTCCACGGATGCTCTGCACCCAAATGGGCTCGTTATGCTCTCGCATATCATTAGGGCTTTATAAAGAACAACAGCGACATCTGCATGTGCCGCAGCGCCACCGAGATGGGGGAGACGGCGGAAAGCAGCCCCCAAACGGGCTCCGGGCTGCTCCCCAGCGCCTTCGCACCGCCGCGGACGCCAGTAATTGCACAGTGTAATCACATCGCGGCTCATCTGAATATTCATACCCCAGACAAAGCCACGGAGGAGAGCGACGCGGGCAGCGGGGGAGGAGAATTTAAATATAACACAGCATTTCGTTTCCAGGCAAATTTCTGCATCCGGCTCAAGGAATCGTCCCGGCGCCGACACTGTCCGTCCATCCGCCCACCATCCGGAGCTGACGGCAGCGGTAGCGACACACGCGTAGACCCCTCCACTGGGGAGAAAATAAAGGGAAGCGGCGATGGAACTGCCCCCAGCCAAAGTGGTATCTGAAGAGTCGCCAACGGTAGCTACCCAGCTGCTGTTTTACCAGGGAAGAAACACTCTATTGAGGGAGCTTTATAAAGACCTCAATTAATATGTTGTGCATGTATAAGATCTACAAAGAGCCCACTGTGTTCCTGCCCCCGCGGCCGCCGCCACCTCTGCCTGGCCGGTGCCACCGGAGAAGGATCTGTGCTACCAAATAATTGATTAATCACTTCGGCACTGACAACACCCCTCGCCAAAAAGAGAGGGGAGAAGAAAAACAAACACGAAGCAAGGCGACAGTTCGCTAATTAGTGTGCAAATTACCGCTGGTCCCATCCTTTTTTTCCTTGGAAAAAAAAAAGAAAAGAGTAGAGAAATATAATCCCCGTGTTAATGCATACGTTGTCTTCATGGCTTTTGTTTTACTCTGATATCCTTCCTAATATTAACCAGGAAACTGTGGAAGCTGTGGCTGGCTCTGCCAGTGCGTTCCCCAAAGAGCTCCGATTTCCATTCCACTGGCGCTTATATTCCTTTAAATGTCTAGCGCGGCACCATTCCTCCCTTTCTAATACATCACTCTGCTGGAATTAAAAGAATCCAAGGTTATATCCAACTTCAAAGGTTTCCAAGTCATAATGATTTTAGTAAAAGTAGAAGACAGATCATGGAACAAGTCCCTGGCTTTTGAAGATAGGCATCATAGGGACCTTGCTCTCCCTCTCCGTCTCGCTCCCTCTCTCTCCCCCCAACTTTGTACCTCTCCAGGCTCTGAATGTCCCGCGCTAAGGCGGTTTAATGATATGCAAATGAAATATGCATAAAACCACTCTACTGTATGATGATTAAACACTGGAGACATTAACAGCCGGCGCTTCGCTGTTTGACTGTAATAATCTTTCCCGAACATCCACTTTGATTGCGGAGTTATGGAAACCCAAAGCAGTTGGCGGAGAGAGGGAGAAGGACGGGGAAATGCAGGGATGCATCACCCATCTCTGCGTTTATCCCACTCCAGGAGACGTTCCCCCTCTTTGTACTGCATTCCTATTGCTGTCTTTTGTAATCCATCCGTGCGGTCGCACCAGGGCGATTAACGGGAAAAAAAMCTCTTTTCTCTTAATGTTTCAAAGCTCATTAGCCAAACGATTATTCCTCATTAACAGCGAAAGCTCATTCATTAAAAGAAAAAATATGCCCAAAAGATGCCAGCGCTGTTAATCCCGAGCCCTGTAGCTGGGCTGTAAATCCCACACCAGTATTTTCCATGCAGAAAGGAAGCGCGCCAATCCACGAGAGGAAAAAGCAAGGCAAAGAAAACATTTTGCGTGTTTTGTAAAATCCGCGAGAGAGGCAATTAATATTCCCGTTGTATGACTTTATTTTTGTCTCTGCCTTTGTTCGCAGTGCCCTCCCTGGCTCGGCGCCCGGTGCCACCAGCAGCCTCGCAGGAGCCGCCGCCGTCGCCGCGCAGACACCGTGAGTAGCCGCTCTCCCTTGGCGCCCTCTTCCAGGAGCCGGCCCCCGCGAGGGCGCGCGCTCCCCCTCGCTGCCCTGGGCCACCTGGGCTGCACGAGTCGCACCTTCCCAAGCGCCGGGTCTTCGAGTTTGTGCACGTCTGTGTGGCATCCCTCCTCCTCCTCCACTCCCATAGTGGATCTTGTAAAGGGCTTCAGATCGGCCCCATTCATCTCCCTGGTGATAGCAGTGAATGTAGATAAATCTCTGCCTGCCTGCGTGCTGCTCGAGTATGATTTTTATTTTGTCTTCTGTGTGTACCTGGGTCAAGAAGCGGGATGTCTACTCACACTGCGTGCGGGTGCGTGCGTGCGTCCCGCTGCCTCCGTGCTTCCCTCTCGCTCCAGCACAAGCACGCGCCTCCGCGTGCACGTGCGCGCCTTGCACGCGCGCACACCAGCGCTTGCACGCGCGCCGTGAGCTGGCGCCAAGGCGCGCGCCGCTCCCATGCTCGCCCACACTCACGCAGCCGGGCTGCAGGCGTCCAAGGTGGTGTGTGCCATGTCCCCGTGCGTGCACACGCTGGCGGCTCCAGCTCCGGCTCCATCCACAGCCCTCCTCCCCGCAGAGGCTGCATGCATCTGCGCTCCTGCCCTACGGGACCAGGTGCCTTCCTCCTTCCTTCCGTCCATCCTTCCTTCGTTCCCTCCTCCGGCGTGTGCTGGCTGGAGAGCATGGTGCTCCCTCGCCGGCGGCTCCCCAGCTGCAGAGTTGGCATCGTTCCCCACGGCTCTCCGAAGGGCGAGCGGCACCGGCGCAGCCACCGCTYCCCATGGCACTTCTGTCTCCACGCGGCTACTCCCTTTTGTTTGTTGTTGACTGGGCTGGGTGGGGTTGTTGGCTTTTTTTTTTGGAGTTAATTGTAAACGAACCTGAATGGCGAACGCGCCAACAGCTTGGGAAAAAAAAGAAAGAAAAAAGAGGAAAAAAAGAGCGATCCACAGGAGCGCCTTCTGCTGCGACAGATGCCCGCGTTGCCCCTGGCACGGCGAGCGGGCACGAGGGGCTGCCGTYGCTCATCTCTCCCAGTGCCGTAGCRAGCGTCGCCTTCGCCTTCCCCCGCGCTGTCCGAGGGCCGCGGGACGGCGGGCTCGGCGCGGTGCCSCGCGCTGGCATGGCGCAGACGGTGGCCTTTGTGCAGCGGGCGCCGCGGTGTGCYGGGCCGCGGGCGTCTCCGATGGCGGCGCGGCGACCACGGGCGTCTGCTCCCAGCGCTGCGGATAATCTCCTGGAGCTGGAGTGCGGCGTCTGGCCCGCGCGCGGGGCCTCGTCACATATACCCGCCGCCGCTGCCGCGCGGAGCCGTGGCGCTGCCACTGAATGGATGGCACCGTGCCAGCTCCGCTGCCATCCGCCCTTGCAGCTTTTTTTCCCTTCCTCCCTCCTCCCTCCCTCTCTCCCCTCCTCCGCCTCCTCCCGCCGACTTGACGTTAATTAACACACGGGTTAATTGATTTTAAAAGCTGAGGAATTACAGTTAACTTTTCCCACAGGGCGCAGCCGCGTGGCGCGATCCCGTGGCGCGCTGCCACCGGCGCAGAGGGACCGGGAGCGCCGGGGGACCCGCCTCGCCCGCGCACGGCCTCGCACAGGGCCAGCCCCCGCGTGCCCGGCCTGGCCGACGCCAGGGCCAGCGCCTCGCGTCCTACACGACCTCCTCTCTGGCGTCCCCAAGGGCCTGGCCGTGGCCCGAGGCCGTGGGGCGTTGTGGCTGCGGGGATGGGGCGCACGGGGCTTTGTTCCCGCAGCGCTGGGAGGCCAGGGTGCTGGCCGCGCTCGCCGCCTCGCGCGCTCGCCGATTCCGTTTTGTTGTTTTAGAGGCATGAAGCAAGCGAAGCGACGAGAGGAATCCATTATGCAAATCAGGTCACATTTGCATAATGTCTCATGACTGGGGTATGCAAATGAGCTGTATAATTTATGAGCGCCCGGCTCTGTCGAAAAGTGTTTCCCAGAATTTATGGAAAAGTGTGGCGCGGGGAGGGCGGCCAGGCGGCTGCCCAGGCGCCCAGGCTCTCGCCGCCTCYGCCGAGGCTCCTCCGCGCGGCACAGACGCTCGCTAGCGAGGAGCGAGCAGGGAGCCTCCCTTCAGCGCGGCCTCGCTCGCCCTCCGCTCCTCCCCCCGAGCCCCCCTGCCCCCCGCCAGCCTCTGCGCCAGGCGTGGGGCTCACACGGGCACCGGGACCCCCAGGAGAAGGAGGATGGTCCTGCGGGCACCCGGGCCAGCAGGTCGGCAGCTCCCTGGAGCAGAAGGTGGCCTCCCTTCTTGTCCCRCGGCACCTGCGCTCGTCCCACCTGCGCCGTGTCCAGGGGCCACCTCAAGCTGCTGTGGAGTGGCCCAGGCTGGCGGGAGAAGGAGCCRGCGTTCTGCGCACAGAGCCGTGCCCGGGTCTCCGGAGAGAATCAAGACGGAATCGAGACGTCTGTGTGTCCGTTGGCAGCTTGGAGAGGTCAGGAGCTTCCCGAGGGCGCAGGTAGGATGGGCGATGCTGCTCGCGGCCATCTGCGCCGGGAGGGTGTGCGGCTCGGGCACCTTTCACTGTGTCACCTCCGGGAGGTCYCTGAAACGGCTTTGGGACAAAAGGGGGTGATTTGCTTACGGTGAGATTCTGCATTTTAATTTTAAAGCTATATGTGTTTGTCTCTGGTTTGGAAATAAGTTTTTCGGACGTAGTTGCTGTCTCAGTCAATGAATCCCGCCGTCGATTCATAACGTCTTTGTGGGCTGGGGTGGCCAGGGAGCGCAGAAGGTCTTGCCTCCCCTTGTGTGTCACGCTGAACTTTCCCAGTATGAATTAACGATTCTGTAACTTGCACGTTTACCTGGGACCGTGGGACACCTGGTACAGGAGGCAAAAGAGAAGGCAGAAGTGAYACCCTTGACTTTTGACGGGGAAGGTGAGAGGCAGCTGTACGTGTAGACTCCAAAGTGTGTTTTGCTCATAAGTTTGCTCAACTTCACTGCTCTCCTCCGGTACCAAAGGCGGCTGCCCCCAGTGCAGGTAGCGGAGGGGCAGCTTAGTCTGACTAGGGGCTCACGCAAAGGAAAGGATGGGGTTGGGGCCACGTCAGGAAGCTCCATGGGCAGCAGGAGGCATCGCGTCCCCGGAGAGGTGGAGCTGCCGCTCCGGACGGGCCCAGGTAGCTGGGGGAACCCCAGGGCTCTGAGCAGGGCTCCAAGCAGGGCTCCGTCTAGGGCACGGAAACAGCAGGAGTCGGGATCCCTGCGAGCTGGGGAGCAGAGAGGATGTCAGTTTGCTCYGGGGTCTGTGGTGCAGGATCCCCTGGAGCCGCTGCAGGTCTGGGTATTTCCATGGTGAAAAACTTGACAGGCGTGTACCTCTAACCATGTATTTTCGAATTATCTGCTGTGTTATCCTAGTACTGGAAGTAACTGTTGGGTAAATGGCATGTGASTCACAGCTCAGCGGCCGGTGTCGTCATTTTCCCCTTGACATGTGGATTTTGCAGGCATCTCAGGGAAACGCCTCTTGTGCAAGTCTTGTCTACAGAGACCRGATCTAAGCAAAGACATGTGCTCTTTACCACAGAGTTCTTAATGCAGGAGYCTGCAGTGTGGAGTTCAGTGAAAAGGCTCTGTCTGCCTGTCCTTGGGACTTTCCCAACCATAACGTCTGGGAATAGCAGCATCATGGAGTGCTGTTGCTTGATGCAGCCATAGGATTTGCTYTCCACGGCTGTTCCGGGCAACAGCCTGGCTCTGTTGGCCCTTTGACTCTTAGTACAGCAGAAAGAACAGTGCAGGGCACACAAAGGCTGCTGGCTGCCTCCTTTGCCACAAGCACCAACTGTGCAGCCCGGCCATTTGTGTTCTGCCCTTCAACCTCTTCTTAAYGCAAAGGAGCATCTCCCCCTCGGAGCAGGGCAGTGCAGGTTCCCTGAACCACCAATATTTGGTTGGGTGGAGGTTCAGCATCACGTTGGMCTGGTTCCCTTATCCACATCCTCGTTGACTCGTCCAGGGAACTCCTGTAGACTTGCGAGGGGAGGTTTCCMTGCAGTTGGGAACCCTGCCCCTGGTAGTGCATATTTAGCCATGTGATCACTAACATTACCTGTTGTTATAGTTTCTATCAAGAAGGATTCCCAGATCCAATGTGGAATCCTTGCTTTAAAGGATCACGTCACCTCTGCCACCTGCAGTTTCTCTAGAGCTAATGATAATCCAAGCAGTGGGTTGCGGCAATAGACAAGTACCTGGAGCTTCAGTTTCCTCCTCCCCTCTCTCAGATAAGACCTGTAATAACCTGATAACGSCAGCCTGACTTGGCTGGATTCTCCTGGTGTCCCCTTCCTGCAGGTGTTGGGCACCTTGGCCCTGTGAGCTGCTAAAGCCCATCCAGCATCTCACGTGCACCCATTCTCAGTTTGCACAAGGACAAATGCAGGCAGAGGCCCGAGCACTTCTGAGCAGATCCATGAAGATGCCGATCCGCCAACAACAGGGATGAGCCGTGAGCATTGCGTTGCCAGCACTGGCACACCGATGGTCGTGCCTGACATTAGCAACCGCTTGGCTCTGTGGGGCTTATGGCCTGATGGTKGCTGATAACAACAGTTGTAAGCAAAGTCTGTAAAATCTTTAAATCTTTTAACAAATCTCTCATTAATCCCAGCTAAGTAGATTAAAGCTGACTGCAGGCTTTAAAAGGAAGCAAGCTGCTCACTTGTAGGACAGAGAAAATATATACAATGAAAAACAGCCAGACAGGGAGGCTGTAATGTGCAGTTCCTTTGTTCCTGGTCTAGATAAAACTGGAGTGAGAATCAGACTGCTGGACCTGGGTTCAAATGGAGCCAAAGGTACAATGAGATGAAACTGGATAGATGTACAGTATGATTCAAAAATATCAAAGATGCCGCGCGTGGATGGAGTCTGTGTGCTGCAGACACGGAGAGCGAAGCAGTTCCGTATGAATGGCACCTTCAAAGAGCCAAAGCAGGATGCTAAAGGGCGCATGAAGATCAAGATCCTTCTCAGGGTTCAACTTGATGTAAGGTCCTGAGCATCAGAAGGTCCTGCTTGTAGCCTCTGATACTCTGTCTGCAGTAGGCACTGGAAACGGTCTGTATTTATAGACATAGCTCTCCGATTGGCAATGAAGTGATTAGGTATCTTAGAGGAATAAAATTCCCCCAGATATCTGCAGTTTGTCTCTGGAACTAGGAGTCAGAGTGGATTTTGTAGGATTAGACSCTCAGCAGGAGTGACTTGGTGTTTCTCTTTTTTTGGAACGCAGTGTCCTGCCTCTAAATATGCATCCTTAGGTACAAAGTATATTAACATCGGTACACGTGGCAAGGACAGATGAAAGCTTCACAGTAAAGGCCAGACATATCTTTATAACTTTGGTGATTTGCTCTCAGCTCGTGCTCTCTCCTCTGCTCAGCTCTCTGTCCTGCTTACACGTTGTCCACGGCTCCTCCTTACCCAGGGCCCCGTGCTGTCTGTCACTTTTTCCTTGTGTTTTGTCTGCCCCAGGCCCTTATTCCCACAACACCTGCTCTCTTGACCAGTTCAGCAGCTCTGTTCTCTCCATCTTTGCCTTTGATTCTTGTCACAGCGCTGGCCCCAGGCCCACAACAGCCAGAACTTTCTCCTCTAGCATCCGTGTGTGTGTATTTCAAAGGCAGCACTGGCATGGCTGGTGATAGAAACTGCAGCAGGACTTAGTGCTTCTGCGACCATACATCTGGGTGGAAACTCTGGTGTTCCTTCCTGAAGATTCAAGGTGACAGTCAGGGCATTGAGAGGTTTTTGAGGTCACTGATGGGCAAGGGAGAGCAGGAGGCATGCAGTAAATCTTTTGAAGGACCAAGCTTTGCTTGCACGAGCCCAAGTTCTCAGCCATGGACATTCCCTGTTTCTCAGGTGTGTTTTGCTCTTCTGAAAGCTGCTGTAATTTGAGAAGGGCGAGTGGTCACGGGCTGTTCTGTTCCTCCAGGTATTGGATGGGTAGAACAACAGACCTGGTGTGGATGATTCATGCAGGCCCTTCACTTTCTGTGCAGTTCGTTCTTTAATGCCGGAAGAAGAACAGCTGAATGAAGACAGGGGCTGCGATGTCCTAAAACAGTGATACTTCTATTTGAATGAAGCTCCATTTTATCTAATCATGTGAAGAGATGGCTGGAGGAAAAAAAAAAAAAAAAAAGGTAGGAGATTGCCATGCCTCTCCCCCAACTCTCGCAGCAAGACGAGAAATTCTTATAGTTGCTCTCAGGTGATGATAAGAGATTGCACTTAAATGCTGAGATCTGCTCACCTTTCTCCCAAAGAGTCAGCTTCCTGGCCCTGCAAACTGCCTAAGGGTGCAAATAAGTAGGTTAATGCTTGCTGTAGGGTTAGCCTGAGGGGGAGAGATCCCGATAGGCACCGCAGACTTCTTGTTGTGCGTGTGTTTTGAGTTCATGCACGCCGAAGCCTCCAAGGTGAACGCTCGCTGCTCCAGTTCATCGCTGTGTGCCCTCCTGCCKCAGCGGTGGGAACGGGGCCTGTTGCAATCAGACTTCTCCCCTTGCTTGCACTGCAGCAGCTTGTGGCTGATTACYGAGGAGTCGCTTTCCATAGCAGGCCTGTTTTCTGTGTTACTTGTGTGTTTATTGATGCCTTGAGCAGTTCTTTATGGTTTTTCACACTGTCCTTTGGGAGGRGGTAGATGGAGCGATGGACAGGGACAGAGAAGTGGAAGAAATGCAGAGGGTGGAAATTGCCTCTCTGGGTACGATTTGCGGCTGCAAACGTTAATCCAGCAGGGAGGAAGGGCTATTGCTGTGTACTGTATTTCCAGCGGCCGGATTCCCTCGAGGTTCTCTGCTCGCATCCTCTGGGACATGAGCTACAGGCAGCTGAAGAGCTGCAGTGTGGCCTAGGCAGGGTACAGAGCCCAGCTGGGCTGGCCAGGCACCACACCAGGATCAATGACCCCGCTCCCCTTGCACAGCCAGGGATTCGGCAGACCACTGCATAAAAAGTGCACAAAGCTTCAGGATTTTCTCCCACAAAATGTAGATACAGTAAATTGTTCTATATTGGATTATTTKAAGAGCTTTTGAAGTAAAGCTAAGAATGACACCAAAGCACAGTGTGCAAATGTCCACTTGTGCTCCTCGGTCATGCACAYGAACACCCAGAAAGCGCCAATGTCAACATAGTCAGTGGATGCGTGGATCTAGGTCACAGAATTGAAGCCCTGCAGACCTCCCTCCAGCAGAGCAGTAGCTTGATTCCTTTGGAAAAAAATCAGAGAAATCCTATGGATTTTTGCAGTGATTTAGCACCAGATTTTCTGTTTRTGTTTGTATAGCTGAGAATTTTCTGTTTGCTCTGTGTTTTGCTCTTCTTTGATGCTTCTTTGAAGCATCGTCCATACTAAAACTTAAATTGTCTTTAAAGATGCCTCATTTAACTGGTGTAAAATACTGTCTAAACACTCTTCATTTAAAAGAGCCATGCATTGATTAATTACCAAATATAGCCATTCTGAACCCAAACTAAGAGTTTGCAGTAGATTTTTCAAGTGATGCTGTCTTTAGTCAGAACTTTTATTTCAGCCCAGGTTAYGTGTTTTTCCTTGCACGTTTATTTTCTCACCCATTCTTTCAGTTTCTTCTCTCCTGGCTGTCTCTTCTCACCTTACAATGCTGTGGTTTTTTTCCCTATCTTCCTCCTTTCTCTGCAGCATCATTGCCAACCTGCTCCCACCTTTCTGGCTTCCACTTTCCTGGCTATCAGTWACTTGTACCTGCAAGTCCTTTCCAGAAAGGAAAACAACTCAAAATACATCAGTGATTTTGAATTGCAAATATGGATGTGCAAAAGCCATGAAATGAGAAATTTAAGGTGCTTACTGTAACGTGAGCCCRCCCATGTTGGACATGAATAGTATTTCTCACTGCTGATCAGAGGCCTCAAAACAGATCTTGGTTAAAGCAGGTGTTCACGCAGCTGTGACTGGCCAAAAGCAGAGTCAGGTTGTGAGTTCTTTGGCYGTATAAATTATGACAAACTTGGACTGTGACAAGGTGGGGTTAAAAGCAGTAGTGTGCCTAGATCTATGCATTGAATGGCAGTTTACTATTTACATTTTATTTTTTAAAGATTACTTTCCACGTCATGCTAATTTATACAGTCACATAAAAGTAGCGTTCAATATTTAACATTGTTTTGTTTATTTGCTTACCACCTCTTTACCCGTTTCAAATCTGAAATTTTCCATGTTGATTTTGCCTTGGCATGATTTTTTGTTTGTTGTTTTTTTGAGTTTTGAGTTTAAAAAAAAAAAGCTCTGCCCAAGATGAGTTTAATTAGAAAATACATGTGGTTTGCTCAAGATTTGGCAAGAAGACGGCCCGGCACCCCGGAGGCACCGCGGGAGCGAAGGCGGTGCCGGGGTCGTGTCCCCCGCGGGCRGCTCTGCTCCCGCAGGCCCTGCTTTGCGAGCGTGCAGCCCGGGCACGGGCAGGGTTTTCTCTTTGCACAACTGCTGGGCGCTCGTGGTTTTGCTTGGAATGTAGGAAACGCTATAAAGTTGTTAAGTGCTTCACAAATCAGCGCGAGACACCTCAAATCAGGCGCCTAAAATTAGTGGACGCATCTAACGCTTGAATCTCTCTCTGCCTCCACTCTGGGCCTGTAAAGTGGGGATAATAAAAGTCTCCTTCCTCTCCTGGGCGCGGAGGAGCTCAGCTAATGTTCCTGGAGAATTTAGATAATGATGAATGCCGTAGGAATTCCTACACCGAGATTAATAACGGTGTTCTGTGTGAGCTTTGGAAAGTGCAGCAAATGCAAGGGGAAGCTGCACGCTAAGCTGTGTGAGAAGAAAGGGGATATTGACAGATTGCCTTTGCTGTGCACATTATCCCCCACGTGAGCAAATGAGGCCGGGGAAGCGTGCGGCCCTTAATTGGAGACTGCGTCGTATSCTTGTAGTAAGGGCCCAAATTACGCCGACAGCCTCAAATCTGCCAAATCGTGATGCTCCAATAGTGGACCCTGCAAGCGCAGTGGTCTTCTAAAATAGCCCTCCTGTAGGCACTGTTGTTAAATTAAGAAATCAAATCAGTTCGCGTGCATGTTTCCGTGCGTAGTCCAGCTAATGAGACTCGTAAGGGTTGGGTATTCCTTGAAAGCCTCTCTCCGTGGTTAATGTTAGTGGAGACTCCAGAGCATTCTGCTGGCTATTAATCTGCAGATAATAGAAGGTCCATTTCTTAAGTACACACAGAAGAAGGAGAAGAAGAAATACTGGCTATGACACGAAATGAATTGTCTTCCTCCGTGCCCTTGTAACCTAGGGCATGTAGAGCAGGCTGCCAGCCATTGCGCTACAGATTTAAAAGTGCTGGAATCTCTCAGTTCCTTAGCAGGTTGCCTGATGGATTGGTGAGTAATGTACTTGAAGAGTGCATTACTAAGCCCCAGACTAATGGCCAGCTCTTGCCCATGGCTTTTGCTATAGATCATTCATCGTGCTATTCATAAGCTCTCTGCCAGCCTGGGTCTGGCACTTGTGCTGCTGCTGCTAGCACCATTTGCCTGATGAATTCTGCACGAACATGCCCCAAACTTTGGGAAGGTGGGTGGTAAACAAGGAGATAGCATGGGTCATGGCTGCTGCCGTTCTCCTCCAGCTGCTCTTTTGAGGACATGGTGGAGGACAGTGTGGTGAGCATGCTCCTCCTTCACCACATATTGCTGGGCTAGCACGTTGAAGATTCTCCTCYGTCTTTAGGCCCCACCACTTTGGTAGAGCTGCCAGGAGTTGTGGCTCTCTGGTTTTCATCTAAGCAGGGTCCACGGCTCCCCCTGGCATGAYGGAAAGGGTCTTGAAGGGTTATATGCAGAAGGTTAAGCTTTTAATACAGAAGGTTTAAGCCGTGCTCCACTATCCTGCAGTTTGTATTTTTGGCTTTATATTTTTGCAAGTTACTTAAAAATGGATTTATGCAGTTCTTTATTAGCTTCTTCCTGAAGAGCTTATGGAAAAGATGAGGCCTTCATCCCAAGGAATTTCCTCTAGGGCGGTCACAGATGTTCAGCTTGGTAAAGCTTGATGCTGAAACTGCATTGCAGAACCAAAATTGTAAGAACAATGTGAATAAATAAAATTCCCATTTTGCAGCCAACTACAGACCTAGAAATATCCCAAACTGAGCAACAAACACTTGAATTTTTTAGTTTACTCYAGATGTAGGAATATTGTACATTCTTAGGGGATAGCAGTAATGACGTCAATGTTTTTGGGGTGCCAGATATTTTATACTTGTACAGAAGACCTCTTTTTTAGAGAGGCTCTTTTTCTTTATGCCCTTTTGCAAATACACCTTGGGCACCTTTTCCTTTCTCGAGATACTGGATCTTTGTAGTATTCACATTAATTCTACAACCAAAAGTCTGCAGGTATTTTGTGCATAGAAAYGAGCAGAGGATGTGTGCAAGGTTACAGACAAAGGGGATGCTGCTGAAAAGAAATGCAGCATGAAAATGGAAATTCCCAGTGAGTATTGTCAGTCAGTTTATTTGCATGCTCTTTTGGAAGATGTTTCTGGTAATAAAGCGTCATCAGTCTGTTACTTCTCTTGGCCAATCTCTCTCTTTCTCAATCTGCCTATATAAAATCTTCCAGTGGCCTATATTTAACCAAGAATATCCTCTGCTTGTTTCCCATCCTCCTGCCCGAGTTTTCTTTCTTTAACAAGCACAACAGCATGCTGCTCTGTCTTCAAAGAGGAAATTAATTCCGTCCGCAAAAGGGTCAAGTGCTAGAAAGTGCATAGCAATGCAGTTTGCGTGGCAGGATCCAGGAGATATGATGCTAATAAGATTCTAAGATGAGAACAGCAGACTGGCTCTGGGGATTCAGATGAAGGGTTCTGTAAATTTTAAAAGAAATGGTCTCCAAAAACTAATGATGTCTGCTTTCCAATTCATTAATAATGTGGWGCAGGGAGATGGGAGTGAGAAGCAGGCCACGCTTTGAAATATCAAAATGTAACAAGGAARAAAACAGTGCGAGCTCATCTCATCGGGGTCATAAAGCTGGGAGAAAGGCAGGCTGCGGGGGAACGTGCTGCCAGAGCCTGGAGGGAAGGAAATTGCGCCGCGCGCTCTGCTGTGTGTAATTTATGCACAGGCTCTGCCAGCGTTAATGTGAAATTTCTACACTGAGAAAGATGTTGCTGTATTGACAGAGCTTTCTCCGTGCTCTTGTTTAAGGTGACTTACTGCACAGGGTGTCTGATGGATTCTGAAATCATATCTGAATCATCTTAGCATATTTACAAATGGCTCTTGGTAAACCTTCCCCTTCACCTTCTGCATTGCGTGTGCGGCGTGGAGTAGCGAGAACCTGAACCTTGTTTGTCGTTAATAGCGGAAGAAAAGCCCTCAGGCAAAGCCTAATGAACCAAGAGCAATTCCGAGCTTTCCTCTGTAATATCTGCGGAGACGGTGCCTTTCCGAGGGCTGCCTGGACACATCGCGTGACCTTGCTGCTTTACATCATTAAAATTTCCCATTACTGGCCCATGGTTGCATGAAGGTGCTGTTGTGCAGATATTATGCCAGAGTTTCTGCCTGCTGTATGCAGAGTTTACAGCTAATAGAAAATACGTGTGCCTGAAGAGCCTCGGGAGCGGGAAGGCGAGCGGCAGGAGGGCTTGGCGCCGGCTTTTATTTTGACAAAGCCGTTAGGATTTGCAGAGCAGGGCTGCGGTTTTCCTCCTGTCTTCTCATTTGAGCTGCGTGATGTTCTGCAGGCTCCCCCCGGCCCTCGGTCGGTGGTGACTGACCAGGTCCTGGGCAGCAGCCTGTGCCCTCTGCCACCTCCGGGGCTTCCCACCAAGGGCAGGCGGAGAGGCCACGTGCGGGAGTCCCCATGCCAGGGCTGGGGACMYCTCCTGCCTGGGGACCCCTCCTGCCTGGGGACACCTTCTGACTGGGCCTGGGGGTCACACGTGGTGCTTCCAGCACCAGCAACCCAGCACCTTTTCCTTGATGCACTGGGCTGCCCCTGGGCTTTTTTTTTTTTTTGCAGTTTGATTTCACAGTCTCMAGGTCTTGTCTGCATTCTCTACTTGAGTCATACAACCTCAGCAGTGAGTCCTGCTCAAGACAAGAAATTTCTCTTGGGGGCAGGAGTTGGGGTTCAAAGGAGTGTTTAATATGTTGTAATGTGTGCTTGCAGTGCTTTGGTCCTCTCGGAGGAGTTATTTTCTTAAGGGTTTTCTGCTGCATTGCAGGGTCTGGGAATGCACCAGCTCCACTGAATGTCGGGGACCCAGAAAGGGACGTTGGAGAGAGGTCCTGGTGCAGCCAGATGCTCCAACTGAGGTTTGTGTCCTGCTAAAACCACAGCGTGGAAGCGGGTGAGGAAGTGGGTGAGGTTGGGCTCTGCACGTCCACGGAGTACTAGCAAAGCAAGTTACTCTTGCAGGGGCTAAAGACACTGTGTTTCTTCATCAAGCTGTCTTTGAGGTCCTCAGGATTGACAAGTATGACTCAATTGTCCCTAGAGTACRTGGTGGATGTGCCACCATGGTGGATGGTGGATACCAACTTCAAAAGCCACAGCCTTCACCTGTGGTTTCTGCTCAATATTGTTTGCCCTTCGGTGACCATAAAGCTCGACAGGCCTCCCCATGAACTGCCTGGGTGGCACAGCCATGTGTATCAAATCTTCCACTTTCCTCATAGCTGAGTCTCAGATGCTTCCTTGGAGAAGAGATGGAGAATTTGTTTCCTGAGGAAATCCCAAGATAGATTGATAACAAATTTCTTGAAGGTTTTCCAGTGCAGTTCCTGCTTGTTATCCAGTCTCTCAGCACAAGGCTACAGCCTGRCTTGCCTGCAGTCACAGTCCGTCCGCGGAGCAGACGAGCTCACAGCTGCTGGTCTGATCAGGGSCGATACAGTCGTGTGCGTCAGGTCTGTCTTACAGCATCTGTAAAGATAAGAAAAGCAGCTGGAATAGGAAGGCTCTTTTCATTAATGTTCTTAAGCAATACACTTAGCATCTGAGCTGAATTTGCTGTCAGCAAACTTTCAAATAAAGTCTTTCCATCTTGGAGCTTGGCGGCGATGTGACCACGGCCACCAGTACCTAGATGTGAGAGCTTATGTTCCTGGAGGCTTTGCCTGTGGTGAAGGAGTGTGCCAGCATGTGCATGTGAGATATAGGGGTTTCATAAACCCTCATTTCCTGACTACTATGTCCCAGAGATAAACCAGACTAGTGTGAGGACCACCCCATCCTGAGTAGTGCATTCCTTCCTGATTTGCATCAGCTTACTGCTGACTGTTCTTCCAAGCTTACATCTAAAAGATGAAAAAACAGAAAAAGATGAAAAAAAGAGACCAACAAGTTTTCTCTTTTCAGCTCTTTCTTGGGATCCTATTACTGGACACATTCCGTTTTATTCCTGGATGACCACCTCTCCTGATCTGATCAAGCTGCAAAAGCCTGAAGGAGAAGAAAAACTACAAAGAGGTATCTAAATTTCTGCAGATCGTGATTGAGACTTCTATAATTGTGGAATCCAGGTTGAAAACAAGCTGGGGAATCCTTTCCGAAAGTAGTAGGAAGCATTAGACACCAGTGAGCTCTCGGTATCCTGGATGTTGTACTGGAGCATGTTCTCCTGGGGAATAGCACAGCAGCTTGTGGATTTGTGCTTGCGTTAATGGTTAAGGTCACATATGTTGCTTGCCTGTACAGAGAGCATAGACCAAAATATTGCTGAGACTACCAGGGACTTTACTGTCTCATCACACCTTGCATATGAAGAACTATAGTGTGTTTCCCATTGCATTGCTCCATGCAATCTGAGAGGTCTCATGGAGGAAGCAGCTTCAGCAATCCTGAATGAACTCTCCTGGGCATTTTAAAAAGGCATGAATATTTAGAGAAGCCATTTCTGAGATTGTGATGCTTGAGGCCATCTCACATGCGAGTGACATCATCTGGGAGCTTGCTGTTGACCTTTTTAGACAAGATGCTATCAGAGACTTTAGCCTTCTTAGCATCCTATGTCAGTAACTGAAAATATTTTGTTGAATATCAAGCCAACACTTTTTTGACTTTTTCCAGTAAATGTTTCCTTGGTACTTTTGAATTCCCTTGCTGATTAGACCTCATGTTGTGTCTTCCTAGTTTTCCCTCTCCTTGCGCCTGCTGTCATGCTTGTCCTGAGCCATCTGGTTGCGTTTTCTGCGTGTGCTTGCAGTCCCTGCAGAGCTCATGGGCTAACAGAGATCGTTTCTTGCTGTGCTCATTGCACTTGTGTTGCACAACTTTGACCTCGTGCAGGTAGTATCGCTCCCCTGAGAACTGTCCCACCATGTGCTGATATCTCAGTTGCATGAGMTATTCTTCCAAGTCTCCATTGTGCCCATTCAGTTGTATTCTTTAATGTGTATTAAGAGTCAGAATCATGAAAGATGGAAGAGCGGAGGCGCAGTGGCCACCAGCGGTATGCAGCACCCGTCGGATGGACGCGAGTCCACGGCCGTGCTGCACCCGCAGAGGGATCCGGCCCCATCCGGGCACGGGGCTGCACCAAGGACCCTGGGGAGGCCATGGATGACATGGCAGGGCACTATGCTTATCATGGACACCCAAAGGCARATTTTCTTCCAATTAAATATGAAAATCACTAATGCGGTCAGCATGGTGCCTCTTGGTATATTTATTTTTATTCCCCGTGTATTTGCTTTTGTTCTCAACATATGCTTTCGTTATTATGGACATTTTTATATTCACCATCTGTAYCTTATGAGTGAAATTCAGCTGAGAGCAGAAGACTGGAAGGCAAGACAGAGATCAGCTGGGTTTCTTAATGCCTGAGTGGAAGTGGGTRTCATTTGTGGTTGTGCAATGAACACACTAACTAGACTCTTCCTTAAAATAATGAAATTACAGCGTTGACATTTTAGGCTATTGTCCTTAGGTTTCAGGGTTAACAGACAGTTGCAATTACTGGAGTGATTCCTACCTTGTATAGTTATTTCATTGCCTGGCCCGGCCCTGCTGGTGCTTGTGACAGGCAGATAGAGCCCGTGGAGTCCGGGAGGTGGCTCCGCCTGGACCTGTGCTCATCCCAGCCTTGCCGTCCTGCTCGTGCATCTCCTCACRAGCCAGCAGGGAGCTCGTGCGGTACGACACTGCCGCCGAGCTGGACAGCAGCCTCTGCAGCTCCCCCAGCCRCTGTGTCTCCTCTGTCCCCAAGGCACCGCGTGCTGTGAGCAGGGAGAGCGCCCTGCGCTGCTCCCTTGTTGCATCGGCYGCTGCTGCAGCCTTCGCCCACGCGGGCAGCGCCTGGACCACGCTGCTCCACGTGCATCCCGGGCCTCCCGCTCCCCGCGCAGGGCAGCGTGGGACACATCCCCATGCGTGCCCGTGGGCTGGCGAGCGCCTGCGGGGCCGCGTCGCCCAGGGCAGTGCACACGTGGGGCTCGGGACAGCTCTGCACCGGCACTTCCAACCACAGTGGAAAATAATAATGGTAAAGATAACCCAAGGTCGCCGGGGCACTGCCGGGGGTGCATCCACACAGCAGCACGCACGGTGGGCACCGCGCAGCCCACGCAGCCGCAGGYGGGCGCAGCCGGCGGCCCCGCGGCGATGCTGACAGGCCCGGTGCGGCGCTGAGCCCCACACGAGCGGCGGGTGCCACCGTGTCCCTGCGCAGGGTGCTCCTCGCTGCCCGCCCGCGCGCCGCGGAGGCGAGCGGAGCTTCGGCTACGCTGAGCAATTAAACCCCGGCAGCTCAGGGATGAGCAGGAGGCCGTGATTTTCTTTTCCTTTGCAGTAATTGCCTCTGCAATCAGCTTTGATCACCCGAGAGCAGAAGAGATGAGTGCTGCAAGTTGACATCAGTGGTTTTAATATATCCATTTACATATACAGGAGCAGTGCAGCATACAGTTTTCCATAGCGCCTCTGACCTGAAACCATCGCTGCTCCATAGACACCTCATTTAATTTAATACTTCACCGCCACAGCGGAAGCCACAGGATGGGGAGGGGAGGGGGATAATCAAGCCCTCACTCCCTCGCTCTCCCCGAATGTCTGCAGAAATGACATGAAAGTAATTGCTTTTGAAAAGCAAAGCAGAAATGGCACAATTGATTCCACTTAAATGAGAGGAGAGGAGGTGGGGGCGGGGGATGGAACGCGCCGCCGCCTCCCTGGGTGCGAGCCGGGGGCYGCGGGGACGGAGGGAGCGCCCGGGGTCGCTGCCTCCCCCGCGCCGCAGCCAGGAGCATCAACCGGGGCTATGCGTGGGGCTCGGCGAGCGCCCAGCCCTCGCTGCCCTGCAGCCCCATGCGTGGCACCGCGCGGGCTCCGCAGGCCGTGCAGGGTCCCCACGCTGCCTGCACGGAAGCGGCGCCRTGCACGCTCTTTCCACGCGCTCCCGCTGC
The DNA here is from genome assembly GCA_003342815.1 of Eudromia elegans. Classification (NCBI taxonomy): domain Eukaryota; kingdom Metazoa; phylum Chordata; class Aves; order Tinamiformes; family Tinamidae; genus Eudromia; species Eudromia elegans. The sequence goes on from PTEX01000103.1 coordinate 2,466,006, forward strand.
CTGCGCCCGCGGGGAGGRAGCCGTCACGAGATGCCTCCCTGCCTCCCGTCCACCCCTTGTCCTTCGCCGCGTGCACGGCTGCTGCAGCCCGGCTGCCGCAGCGGCGCAGGAACGGCGTGCCGGGAGACCTGCCGCCCGCAGGCAGCGCTCCGGAGCCGGGGCCTGCGGCGTGTTCTGCCCTGCGGTGCTGCAGGCACAGGTAAGTCTGTGGTAAAACATCAGAGCACTGTGGCGCGACCCTGATCCCTGCTGTGCCCGTTGCAGCAGTGACTGCAGGCGGGTGAGAAGGCCCCGTGCGCCCGGCAGCCTCGTCCTTGGGCTGTCCCGCTTGGCACGTGGCGGAGAGCTCCAGCCCTCGCTGCAGAGGTGGGTGGAGGAGGGCAGGCCACAGCGCCCGTAGTGCTTCAATACTGCTCTAAATTAGATGTTAACATCTCCTTATGTTAATTGCACACAAATTGATTGTTAATGTATTTATTGAATGTTGACAGAGGGGTGACAGTCTTCAGTAAAGATGCTTTACTCATCAGTTAGTGTTTAGTTAAAATCGAAGCCCTCTCCAGGCTCAGCAGGACCTTTGGAGAAGGCAGGTGGCCCCTCAGGTTCTGCACGTGCTCCAGGACAGCCCGGGGCGCTGGCAGCTCCGCAGGCAGCACGAGGCCTTGGGCTCCTCGGTGCTCGCGGGGCAGCYGGGGCCTTTGGGCTCCGTGGTGGCGGGTGGAGGCTCGTGGCAGTGCCCCGCTAACCCCTCATGCACCAGACCTCCGCTTGAGAGCTGCATCCCGGGTGCGGGTCGGCCTATGCAAGCTCTGCCTTGTTGGTGTCCCACGTGTCATCTCGGTGTTTTCAGTAGCTCCACATGGCCCATCTCTCCATAGACCAAGGCTGTGTCCTGCCATCCATGGGCAGGGCAGGAGACAGACTGGTTCCAGTTGCAGAGATGGCTTKGCCACCTGCGGGACCCTTCATTGTGCCAAGGCATCATTGCGGCTCCTGGCCAACAGCACCTGCACAGTTAGGAGGATTCCTCAATGCCGAATATAAATCACCCACAGCAGCTTCTGGGGCACYTCGTCCCTGCTCTCTGTTGTCTCGCTGGTGCCAGTTCCTAGTTATGTATTTGTTGTCTTAACTTTGCATTTGCTCGGCCGCTCTTCGTGCCCAGGTGGGAGCTCTGGCACCCCTCGGTGTGCAGCAGCGGCAGCTCCCGGTGCCGCAGGCTCCCCGTCTTGCCCGGCRGGACGTACCCTGCTGCCGCTGCCGCCACGCGTGTCGGATCACACCTACCATATTGGCTTCCTGTCCCCAGAATATCGGGTTTTTGCAGCTCGCGTGTGCGGGGGGTGTCTCCTCCTGGCAATCCCCACCCCCAGCAGCATCAGGTCTGGGCTGTTCGGGGTTTTGTTAAGCCGTTTAGTATTAATTGATTTTTTTTCCATTTTTTCTTTCTTTCCCTGGGCGGGTCAATAGCTGGATGCTCAAGAGCAGAGGATCTATCAACTGCAGACCAAGCAGAGGGAGAGGCAGGCAGACCTGGAGCAGCGATGCAGCCGGATCCAGCAACGCAACCCGGACCTGGAGGCCAGCGCCAGGTGCCAGAGGAGGCTCCGGAGCAGGTAGGGGCAGACACTGGTTCGCTCRCCTCGGCCAGCCGGGATGGGAACCTCATTTCATGTATTCGCAGTCACAGTAATATCTCCATCCTCCCCGACACGGAAGCACAGGGAAGGGGTGAAGGTACGGAAGCCGAGCCTGCAAACTCCTGGTGAGGAGGGGAAGGGATAGCTCTGCTGAGGGCGACGGGTTGGCCTGGGTGCATGGGTGCCTGCTGCCCAGAGCGGGTCCTGGGCTTCCCTGGGAGGAGGCAGCAGGGACCAAACCCGCCTGGCGCCTGCGACAAGGCCCTTCAGGGCTGTTGGATGAAATCCTGGTGTGCGGCGGGATGTGCGGCCGTTCGGGACGGGAACATCCCACCTGCTGCGGGGCTGGCGGGGGCCTGCTGGGGGCCTGCCTGGCTCCGCTCGGACACCTGCAGAGCCAACGGGCTTTGTCCGGATCCATAGGGCAACCGGAGCTGGGAACTGGGGCCGGTCCTGGAGACCTGCAGCCCCGGCTGCTGCACCAGGCAGGATTCCCATCCTCTGCGGTGCCCGCTGCCGCTCTGTCTGCGCACCCCTGGCGCAGAGGATTTCTTTGTCTAACAGCCCGAGAGTGTTCGCAGCGCATGGGAAGACTAAAGCAGCTAGGAATTGATCCTGGAGGATCAGGTCCCAGCATGATGGATAGCAGGAACGAGCTCAGCACAGATGTTTCTCCTGGATGAGGGCAGCATTGCAGGTTTTTTTCCCTCTTAATTTTCAAAGTGGGAATGCTTGCTTTGTTTCAGTTAATTTGTTGATGATGAGGGATGTTCATTGCCTTTGGAGACGCGTAACCAGATATTCCTCCTGCAGCCAAGTCAGCCATTGTTCTCCTAATGTGTGTGTGTGTGTGTGTGTGTGTGTGTGTGTGTGTGTGTGTGTGTGCAGGAGGTGTATGCAGAGGGGGTGTGTGTGCAAGGTGGGGGGAGGGTGTGTGTATGTGCAGGGGTGTGTGCCTGCGTGGGTGTGCAGTGGGTGTAGCCAGGCACGGCGTGTAGGCAGGCAGGGTGTGTGGGCACACGTGCCTGCTTTCAGTCTGGGRGCTGTGCACATTTGCTCATGCGTGTGAGTGCGGGAGGACACATGAATGTGCCACAGTGCACGCCTGCAGTTCTGTGTGTGTGTACACGTGTCACGTACTGATGTGCACACACCTTTCTGCAAGGCGAGCATGGCGGAGGGAGGGTCACACTGTCCTTTTTTTAATAGATACTCTAATTGCCTTCCTTTTCCTCTTCCTTTTCCCCCTGCTGCGTTCAGCTGATCCTTCCTGCTTGGGTGAGGTGTTACAGTGACAGATAGGACAGGCCAGGGCTACATGGTCTCTTACAAAGGCCCTCGGTGAAGCCCTGAACACCAAGTCCTGCTGCGTATGAACACAGCACTGTTSTGGGTGGGAGCAGTGCTCCCGTAGACCAGGGTCTGTGCCCTGGGAAGACCAGGAGGCACCACCCCGGAATGCTGCCCCAGCTCCTGGGGTCTGCGATCAGGTCAGGGCTGCCTGAGCCTTGGCTGGAGTCTGCACCTTTGCCAGCCGCAGCAGGGAGCTCCTTGGCTTAACTCCRTGTAGGGAGCAGAGCTGCTTCCCTTCCTTTTGAACCCGCCACGCAATCACTTCTGTTTGGTGGTTCATGGGAGAAGACCCCAAGCAATCRTGATTCACCTGCTGTATGACACTCATGGTGTCGTAGACCTCTCAGGCTGCCTCCCTCATCCCTTTTCCAAGCAGAAGAGGCCTGGTCTTTTCTTTTGTTTGTTTTTTACTCAGGGAAGCTGTTCCAATGCTACATCGTCCCTGTTGCTCCTTGCCATGCTTTCATTTGCCATGGGGCTGGAGACCCCCAGTGCCCCAGGCGAGAGGCACACGCTGAGGCCAGTGCGGAGGAGCAGGAGCCGAGCGCAGAGCTCTGGGAACATGAGTTATGGTGCTGCCCTTTAGGAASGGCTAGCAGAACAGCCCTGCCTGTCAGCCGAGCCCCCACCTGACCGCGAGCGCTCCCGGTGAATGAATCAGGATTTGGCATATCGCTGTTTAATACAGCCCCCATGCTAATGTCTTTTTGAAATGAAACTGAGAAAGCTGTTAACCTCAGTTAGCCAGCTGTCCTCGCCATGACCTGGATAAATCATCATGGCTAGGGCTCCGCGGAGCACGGCGCTCGTTGCTTTGGAGGAGGGAGCAGCGAGGGGTCTGTGCTCCCGGTTTGTGCCGGGAAGGTTTCCGCACCGGGGCTGTGCAGCCATGGACAGGCGCGTGGTCGTGCCAGGGCCCTGCTGCCGTGCTCGGGTCCTGCAGGCTGGCGAGGCTGCAGGGCCCACGGGCACCTTCCCAGAGAGCGCRTGGAGAACACGTCCCGTGCAGACCTGGCTGCACACTGCGGGCAGAAGAAGGGCTGCGCGTTGCATCTGGGAGAGCATCTGAAGCCCCAGGGGCTCCTTCCTCCCAGGACCGCCRTGGTCAGGAGGGGTTTTCCCAACACAAACTGTGAATGCAGAGTGCAGTAGAAAGGCCCTTGGCCAGGCACGAGATCCCTCCCATGAGCCTGGAGGAGGGCAGTGGCAGGACCGTTGCAGCACAGGGTGAGGAGCCGGGCTGTGTCCAGCCCTGCAGGCTGAGCCACTCGTGTGTGCAGTCAAGGCGTCCGCTTCGGGCCWTCACAAGCTCTGGAAGGGACCTGGTGCAGCAAGAGCATCACATTTTGCTCTGCAGGAGAATGTCAAGCCGTGACATGTCAGACTGATTGCTCAGAGCAAGGTCCAGATGCCTCCCTTCAAGAGCCCCGGGCAGCTGTGAGAAGCATCAAGAGCTGCAGTTTTTGAGACCATGAGGACTGTCCTCAGCAGAGCCGACAGCTACTGCAGAGAAACGTGCAGCAAACTCCCAGGGCAGGTGGCTTAGAGCAGCCTGTTCCAGGGGCTGACGCGGAGCCTGGCTCATGCCCAGGACGGGGTGTTTCTCTCTGCAAAGCTGTTATCCGTACACAGGGCTCATTACTTTGTCCTCACAGGGCACTTGTGTCTGCTGCTGCTTTGTGTGCCTGTGAGTTCCACCAGCCAGGATCCTTTTGTTGCTTCTGATCTGGCTTGGGTTTTTTTCTCCTTCATGACTAAGGAAGATCACAACACCAGCTCTGTGCAAGAAACTCCTGAAGAGAGGAACAGAGCCACCTGTTATCCATGTCCATGAAGGCACCACAAAAACTAATGGGCGTACCCTGCCTCATCAAAGTGTCGGGTTCGGAAGAGTTTCCTAATGGGGAGGAGAACAAAACCCTTCAGCAGCTGCCTGGGGCTTTGGCATTCTGCATCGCCAGGGAGTTTTTAAGACAGATAGACAAGAACCAGGGTACCCGGAGCCTCCTCTCTTTCAGCACAGGCTATGGGCTACCAGCCACTAGTCCTGCTCTGGGAACTGAATGTTTTCCTAAACCTAACCCTGTTCATACCTTGAAAGCCAGCTCGTCAGAGCCCCACTTTGTAGTCCCTGGTAATGTTCATGGTATGTCTTATCAACACATCGTTTCAGGAGGTGATTCTCCTTTCTGGAAAGAAGTGAGCGCCCTTGAGTCTCGGGTGGGTTCTYGCTCCTGTGCTGTTCTCCACAGATCCCAGCTTCGTGCTGCAGGTGCCCTCGCACCTCCGGAGCTGCTGCCCGTGTCCTGGTGCTGCCTGGCAGTGCTGGCTTGTGTGTTTGTGTTTCAGTATTCCCTCTTTCTTGGCATCTCATTTTATGGTTCTGCAGACTCATTGTCAGGAGCACTGTGGAATCACTAACTACCAACTCCGTAAAGCAGGCTGAAGAGGTGAATTGTAGCTCAGCAGTTTATAGTTTGTTTATAGGTAAGACCCAGTGGCACTACGTTGCATGCATGGGTTCTACTTTCCTAGATTGTTTTCACAAGAGCCTGAGCTGAACCTTGTTTCTGTCACCAGAAACTGTTGCTGCTGATGTTGCTGTTGACATCCTGGTTTATCTTACCGCAGGTCAGCGTTACTGAAACAGCCCACTCCGGGCAAATAGTCTGTTTTCCCGTGTAAACTCATCCTTATGTGTCCTCCTGGTTTGTGGTGATCTCCCAGGTCTCCTCAGGGAGAAAGGTGCTTTGTCCTGAGCGCTGTGTGCACAGACTCCCCTGTCCCATCCTGCGCAGGGACGGGTTGGCAGGTCTGCCTAGTGCCTCGTGGAGCAGCCTGAGCCCCGCCGGCCCGTGGCTCGGTGCTGCTCCGAGCCCTTCTGAGCAGCCTGACAGCCCCACACTGCTTGGACAGGGCGCAGCAAGTGCCTCAGTGCTGAGAGCTGTGCTGGGGTCCTGAGACAGGCAGGACGAGGACACAGCGCTGCAGAGGGGGACAGGTCTGAGCTGTTCTGCTGTGTAGCACATCTAGCGATCTGCACTGCTTGAGCTGGAGCTAATATGAGCCTTGTTTCCAGAGCTGCGTCCAAAGGACATTTTTTTAGGAACCTGCATGTGGAAAGCAAGCTGGGTTTGGTCCCTTTTACTACCTACTGATCTGGTCACAGGTTCTGTGGTAGCCAGAACATGTGCTTTAACATGTGCTGCAGCGAGCCAGCAGAGCCCGGGGGATGTCAGTGCTTGATGAAGACTCCGATATCGCCATGTGCACGACGTGCTGCTGTGCCGCAGGCCTTGGCGCGAGCCCCGCCATCCCACCCTTGCTGGTAAACACAGGAGGGATGAGGCAGAGATGGGAGTGCAGATTTCCTGTCGGGACTTTGGGTTCAATTTGCATCCTCAGCAGAAGAGCTGTGTGCAGTTTCCTACATGTGCTGCTTGATGAAGAACTCTGCAAGATATGGCTTTGGGTCCAGACCACCTGGAGAGCGAGGCTGGCTGGATGCCCTTTACTCTTGCAGTGCAGTGGCCACGTCAGGCTGGCATGCACAGTGTGAAGGTCGAGGTGACGGTGGGGAGGTCTCATCCCTGCTCCTGATGGCTGCAGGAGGACTCTGCCCTTCGCCCAGCCGGTGTTTGAGCACTGTCGTGGTGCCTGGGGAGCAGGAGAGGCAGAATTGCCTGGATATTAGGGGCTGATCTGCTCTCTCTGCAGTAACGAGTGGGGTGCAGTCCCTGTGAGCCGCGAGCTGCCTCCCACCTCTGCGCAGAGTCACGGCCGTGTTAGCACCAAGCAGCACCCACCGCGGTGACAGGAGCAGGTRGAAGGTGCCTGGGACACTGGGGCTGCTGCAGAGGTGCCAGCACCAGCGGTGCTTACATGGAGCTGGACACAAGCAGCCACGTGAGCCACGGGTGACATGGGGAGGTGAGCGGGGCTGTCAGCACAGACTCTGCAGAGGGACCTACCACGCACCCAGGACCGGCAGAACAGGGAGCATAAAGAAATAATTGAGCATCGACTCAAACGGTCTGCAGGGTAGGTTCCTTCCCGTGCGGTCTCCGAAGGAGCAGTCTTGGGGCTGCAGAGAAGCAGGGAGCCTCCAGGCTGTGAGGCTAATGCAGAGCCACGGCTGTTTGTATAGCTGCAGAGCCTTTAAGAGAGACTTGGGAAAACCAGCTTGGATTCCAATGAATATTTACAATTACAGTGCTCCAAAGCTGAATCCAATCACAGCACTGCAGCACACAGGCTTTGTGCATCAAAAGAAAATGAGAGGAAAGCAGGAAAGATGGAGCTGCCTTTGGAGAGACTTATAAACACAGATCTCCCTGCTTGTGGCAGAACTAAAATGCTTTATTTCTGATAGCAGCAATTTATTCTTCAGGCATTTTGCTTGATATTGGAAAGTGCCTGGCTGTTTTTGAAGTGAGAGTCTTCAGTAGATGGTCTTTAATTCAGAGTGAAAGAAAGGAACGGAAGGCATTGTAGCCCATAATTTTGATTTTGTAATAACAAATTCCAGAAACAGGGAAGCGTTTCCACGCGAGAGGAGGGACTCCTCTTGCTTCCTGAGCTCTCTGTTACCAGGTGGAAGGGTCCTGCGCAGAGCTAACTTCGCTGAAACGATGGTTCTGATACGATGCTTGACTTAGTGCCGCGCTCAGTGACTGCCTGGGATGGTGCGACGGGCCGGGTGCCGTCCATGGCCGCTCAGCACMGGCCCTTCCTCCTGCGGCGGCGGGGGCAGCGCTGCATGGCGAGCAGGCGGCAGCCGCCCGCAGAGCACGCCGCGCGGCACAACACCGAGCGCGTGACAAGCGGGCGCAGGGCCTGGGGTGATGGGAGGGACTGCGCCACGCGGCCCRTCTCCGGGGGCCTGGCCGTGCCGAGGGGATCATCCCGACCCTCTGCCTTGCGGGGCCACCTGGGAGAGCCGTGCGAGGGGCTTGGCAGGAAGGGACACCTCCAGGCGCTTTCTGCCGGTCTGGCAAACAGCGCTGGGAATACTGCATCCTGCAGCACCCAAACACGCTCCCTGGTCATTTATTATGAACAATTAGGGCCCATCCTTGCATCTGGGCACACAGACATCCTCTAGCAGCACGAAAGCAGATGCTGTGAGAGGAGCCGCGTTAGGAACTGCACTGCAGCGCATGCGGGAATGCTCAGAGCGGCAGCCTGGCCCTGGAGGGACGTGTGTGGGGACGTGTCCTCACAGGCAGCGCGTCCCCCCCGCACCAGCACTGCTGTCAAAGCCCGTGCTAATCCTTCCGTGTGTTTGAAGATGATGCTGTTTCCTGGCGCATCCCGCCTTGTGGCTGCCCGCATCCCTTCTGCTGGACCGGGAGCTTAGCAGCCACCGCGGGGAGATCCCGGGGATGCGGCTCTGATCTGAGCGGCGCYGCTGGCGCCGGGGCGCGCTCCGTCACACACCGGCATGGCACAGGGTGCTCCCTGCAGCTTGGCACATACCAAAGTCGATAGCCCTCAGCAGGAACTTGCATTCAATATTACACTGCCTAAGAGGCTTAAAATCAYCTGTGAAGTTTCAGTGTAGCTACAAAAAAAAATCCTGTTTTCAGGCTCTCCACTGGTAGCTTGCTCCAGAATGAGACAGGGTGATTTGGTGATTGATTCCTGGAATTTGGCTAGTACATCTGAACCGGGGTATTTGGAATCACTTTGTGCAATATGAAAAACAGTAATTCATTTCATTCATTTGAAGTTGCCTTGCGGGAATGGCAGCTGCCCAGACAAATTCCACATGAAGATGAGAAATGTGACAGTAATCAGAGGTCTCCCGGTTCCGCATRCTGCAGAAATAATGGTGCAGTTTTGCACCCACCAGGAGGCCGCTGTGCCCCACTTGCTCCCTGCATCTCATTGCAGGTTCCTGCAGCAGCCCCTGGCAGACAYCAGTTCTCGTGGCAAAACCAGCACTCGGCTTGACTCAAGGAGGAGAGGCTCAGCCGCAGCGCTCCGACAGGTCCAGCCTGCTGCAGAGCTGCCACACGGCTGCTGGTGCTGGAGCGGGTAAAGGCTTCAGGAGCACACGTGCCGGGAACAGGATTTGGTGTGACGGTCCCAGCGGCAGCAGCCAGCGTGTCCCTTGTCCTGCAGCTCTGCTGAGAAGTGACTGTCCCCGGGCTCGGTGCAGCTCTCTCCTCTGATCACAGAGCTCCAGGCCGACGCGGACGGCGGAGCCTCCATGTCCACTCCAACAGGCGCCTCTCCCGCTCTGTGCAATCACAGCCGGTGCTCACGGCCCTGCGAGGGAGGAGGAGGCGCGTGCAGGCAGGGATGGCTGCAGGCTGCTCTGTGGGCACTGCACACTGAACGTTAATGGACAGACAKTTCCCCAAAAGTGCCTGGATGTCACCCCGTGCGACGACTAACAGCAAATGCTGCTGCAGCCAACAGCCCTGGAGCTACTGCAGTTGCTACCGTCGGCTTGGGAGCGGGTAAGAACTGCTCAGAGCTACAGCACTCCTGCCCAGAAAACCCTACCAGTGAAAACCCTCCCGTGATCGCCGGCTCCAAGGCTTCGGAAGCAAACGCTGGGGGCTGGTTTTTAATCAGTAGCAGTGGATTTTGCTCCCATGGAAATGTTTAATCTCCTTGAAAGCATACTAATTTGGGGGAACTACCATATCCTGTAACAAGCAACTCAACATGATATATGGGATATTAAAAAAAAAAAAACAACTTTTTGTTTTGTACTTGTTACCTGCTGATTTATGAGGTGCTGCTAGTTCTTGCATTACGAAGACAGTGAGAACTCATGCTGTAGTGAAGCTCTACACGCCAGACTTGGTTTTATAATCCTCTGTGACACCTCCCTTCCGTCATCACTTTCCCAGGCTGAAGAGACTGTCTAGTTTTCCCTCACATGGAAGATATTGCTCGTATTATTTGMTCAGTCTTGTTGCTCTTCCCTGAAACCCTTCCAGCTCTCTTTTGAGAGGCTGACCAGAAGTGCATGTGCTAATCACAGTGTAGCGTGCACTACGGATCTGTTCAGAGGCATAACTACGGCCTGTTCCCCATTATGTTCCTAGTAATTCTCAGTACTCAGCCTGCCTTTTGGAGTACTCCTGCGCACTGAGCAAACGTTTGCATAGAGCARCTCGGTCCATCTCTAGCTGCTCTACCCAGCGTAGCGCCAAGGTCTCGCTCCTGCGGAGGGCCCGGAGCTGCAGGAGCTCGGGCTGCACGTGCAGCGTTGTGGGAGAGCAAATGCCCCAGAAACGCAGCAGAGCTGACCTTGTCTGGCAGCGGCTCCTGCTCTGGGCACGAACCGCTGTTAAACACCTGAGAGCGCAGAAACCAAGAGCCAAGGCCAGCCTGCCGGCACAAAGCCCTGTCGTCCAGCAGGGCCGCCCGCTCCRAAGCACCCACCGTGCCCAAGAGACCGCAGGAAAAGAGCAACAGCTGCCGCCTCCTCCCCATCGTCCTCCTCCTCCTCGGGGCTGCTCGCAGCCACGTGGCGCGGGGGCCCGAGGGCTGCAGCGGTGCCGCGGGGAGGCCGGCTCCGTCTCCAGAGGCCGCGGGCCCAGAGAGGCTCCTGCCGAGCGGCTCCTGCTGAGCGAGCACGGCCGCCCCAGCCACAGCGGGTATCGCATGCGGGTCGCGACCGAGGACCGCAGGCGGCAGCGGCTCTTACTCCTCCGTCGTGGTCTCTTTCCCTAGGCWTGCAGACTGAGGCAGGAAAGGACCCCCTGGTCTCACCTGCACCTGCGGCCCAGAACGTTTTGCCACGGTTCCGCCACGCTCAGTGACTTCTTGGACACAGGCGGCTTCAGGAGGGCGTTCAGCTGGGCATGAAGGTGCCTGGGCAAGGCAAACCCACTGCTTCCTCCCTTGGCAGTCAGTCCCTTTGCATCACGCCGATTTCTTTTTCTGTGATTTCTGTCATGCCAAGGGGGCTAATGAAGCTTTTACTCAACAGCAGCACGTTTCCAGCTTTGCTCCCCCTGGGTTTTATGCTTTTTCTTCTCTRTGTTTTGCTACTCATTTCTTTCTGTCCAGAAACGAGTTGAATCAAGAGGAAGGGACAGACGTGAAGATCTCCTTCTCCTGCTTGTGCCAGACCCTCGCGCCTGCTCCCCTGTAGCWTTTCTCTCTACTTGAGACCCTCCCCATTCTCCCCATCAAAAAACTCTGAGCCAGCTCCCTGTTTTCTGCCTCCCCAGCCCCATTCACCCTTGCTGCTGGTTTGGGGGGGTCCCCAGGGTGACACTCGTGTCTGGGTGGGTGGCTGTCACCAAGACACAACCCCAGGCACCCCACGTGCCACGAGCACGCCCGGGCCCCGACGCTCCTCCCGGGCCCCGAGCACCCTCTCCCGTGGGGCTCTCGGCGGGGGCTGAAACGCAGCCCGGCACGTTCCTGCCGCCGACGCTGCCTCCTCCCGCCCTCCATTTTCACCCTCCCATTTCGCCTTCCCCGTGCTCTGGMGGGGACCCTCTCCCGAGAGCTGCGATGTTTTTTTAATAAGTATTTTTCAAGTAGCTGKCTGAGTCCCTGGAAAGGATAATGAGATCGTTTTCACCGCACAACGCGAAGCCGTGCGAGCCCTTCCTGTTTGTTATTTCTCCCCCGTAGAATCTGACCGCGCTGCCGATAATTTATGTTTGTTGATATTCCTCGGCAGCCAAACACGCAGACCGGGCCCTAGACAGTATCCAAACGTGATTAGCCCCGAGGTACCAGCTTCCTGTGAACACAGAGAATCGGGAATCATCCCCGGAGCTGCGCAGGAATAACCTGTAGGGCTCATTAGGATTCCGCGGGCGCACGCTCTGCCCCGGCCCGCCCTCCACGCGCGGCCTGCGCCGGGGCAGCTCCCGCGGGCCGGGGCCGCGCTGCCCTGCGTGGCTGCCCGCGCGCGGAAGGGGCGCGAACTCGGGCGGCTGCGGCGCCCACGGCCCCCGCGGCGGCTCCCGGCGGGCGGGGCTCGCCCTGGTTCGGTTCGGGTCGGCTCGCTCCGGTTCCGCTCGCTCCGGTTCCGCTCGGCCCGCCCAGCCGCTCATTGTCCACCSYCCGCGCCCCCCCCCCCCCCCCCCSCCGTGAGTCACTGCGGCGGCGGCGCCATCTTTGGGCCGCGGCGGCGCCAGCGCGGGCCGACAGCGCCCCCTGCCGCCGCGGGGCGGGACGGGGCGGGACGGGGGACCCGGGGCGGGGGGTAACGGGGCGGGGGGTCCCCGGCGGTGCGGGACGGACCAGGATCCCGGGGCGGGGGGGTTCCCGTCCTCGCGGCTCCCCGGCCTCCAGGCCCCGGCGCATCCTCGCGGAGCGGCCCCTCCTTGTCCGGGCGGGCCGGGGGCGCCCCGGGAGCGGCTGTGACGGGCGCACGGGCTGCCCGCCGGGCCCGACCGGGCACCAGGGACCGGGCAGGAGGTCGAGGACAGCCCTGGAGACCCCGGGAGCCTGGAAAGGCCTCGTGTGCCAAACACGTTGTTGCGTTAATACAGCACGGTGTGACAGGGCAGGGAGCAGGGCCGGCTTGCCGGGGCGGACCAAGCTCCACCGATTAAATGTAAAATTATTCCAGTTAAAAACCAGGTGTAGAGAAGAAAGAGCGTGTCTGCACACAGCACTGGCCTGGCCTGCGAAACCCCCGGCTGGGACGTCCCCGCCTTGCACCATCGCAGCCTCCACAGCTCCTCGCTCCACTGTGGGCACCAAGAGGATTTGGGTGCAATTCTCTCAGTTTTCGCCTCCTTCTCCCCGTTTTTTCCACCTATTTTTCCCCAGGCCTGGCCGGCACGTGCCCAGCGAGCAGCCCCGTGCATTTGCTGCTGGGGAAGGTGCGAGGCCGTGCGAGGATGGAGCCGGGCTAAGCCTGAAAACAGGCAGCGCTTTTCCTGCGGTCGGAGATTTTTTTCTTTACACTGGTAATTTTGTTGCATGTGAGTATTTTTCCACTCATTCCCTAACTCAGAAATAGCTGCGAGGATGTTAATCAAACATGTGAAGTAAATGAATCTTTGGGCAAAGAATCAGCATGGAAAATCTTAGCTGCAAAACACAAGTGTTTCAGCGGCGCCGGGCCCGGCCCGGCCSCCTTGGCGCTGCCTGCAGGGGTTGCAGAGCAGCCCCCTTTGCCTGCCCGGTCCTGCGCTGCCCTGGTGACTCAATTCTGTGTTTTCCTCTATTTTTTAGGTAAAATCGCCAGCAGCGGCGGTGACACAGCAGCCCCTCGGCTGCTGGAGGACTCCACCGTCCCCCGTGCTGCTGCCGCCACGCTGCCGGGCTTGCTCCTATTAAAGCGACGCTCTTTGGGCCTTGCACTTGAACCGGATTCTCCTCCCGCCGCGGCCCCGTCGGCCGCGTGGAGCCGCTGCTCCCGCTCRCGGGGACCTCGCCGCTGCCTTTGTTTTCCCGATTTCCATTTTGCATCCTAAAATATTCGCTCCGAGTTCCGCTTGACAGACGTCCCTAATCTAATCTCCACGTCTGCTTTCTAATTTTCGCAGTCAGGATAAAACAAATCGGCTGGCGTTAATTGCCTGCGCAGCGGCCTGGAGCTTTGAGCCGTGATTTACGAGCTTGGAGCAGGCGCTCTGCAACACATTTTTCTTAATTTATTTTTAATGAGTCTCTCAATTAATTTTCTTGGAAACATCTTAATGATGTTGGAGGCGGGTGTTAATGAGGTCTGCACCAGCTCCTCATTTTGCATATTTTAAAGTACCGAATGGCATCACGAGCAAGGGCCTCGTCCCAAAACACCGCGCACGCCCGTCCTGCGSCTGGGCTCCTCCCGGGGTCTCCGTGTGTCCCCGGTGTCCCCGTGTCCCGGTGTGGCGGCCAGGCCGCCGGCCACGCGCTCCGGCCACGCGGGCGCCGGGAGCAGCAGCAGCTGCGGTGCCTTTGTCCCTCGCGGCTCCGCGGCCCCGTCGCCGCGGGCGGACGCGGGCGGCTCCGCTTTTGTCCCTGCTGCAGAGTGGCAGCTGTTTAATTTCAATTAACGCGGCGCTGCACGGAGCACCGTTAAGGCACTAATTAAAGTGTGGGGCAAGCGCTGCCTCGGGCGCTGCCGCCCCGGGGTGCCCATCCCGCTCCAGCACCCCATGCGGCACCAAGCGGGACGGGCCCAGCGCGGGCGGCTGACCACGGTGGATGTCCCCCTGGTGCCTCTTGTCCCCACGTCCCCAGGTGCAGGATGAGCCCCCGCCGCTGCAGCCTGCACCAGGCGCCGTCCAGCCCGTGGCCCTGCAGCCCCGAGCTCTAGTTCAGGAGCCGGCACACGGCGTGGTCTGCCCAGCGTGGCCCAGTGCAGTGACACAYGGGGCAGCACAGCGTGGGGCAGCATGGCGTGGGGCAGCGTGATGTGTCACAGCAGAGCCAGGCCATGCTGAGCCACGTGCCGCCAAGCGCAGCGCAAGGGCCCCGCGTTGCTGCCGGGCGCCGTGCACAGCTACGCGGCTGCTCCGAGCTCCTGCACTCGGGTGGGCATCGTCCAGCCGTGCAGCACCGGCTGCCGCGCGTGCAGCCGCCTTGGCCAGGAAGGCAGCACCAGGGGTGGGGGACGCCAGGACGGCTGCCCTGGCTGCTCCCGGTGCCCGTGCACTGCATGGGGCCTGTCCCCATGCGCTGCACTGGGCCTGTTCCCAGCCGYGGCTCCTGCCCGCCAGGCTTGCTCGCTTGCACTGCAGGGCCCTCGCTCTGCGAGAGGGGTTGGGGTTTCTGCTCTTTCCCCCCCCACCCTGCTATTGATCTGGTGCTTTAAGAGGAGAAAAAAAACATCTCCTTTGCCGTCTAAACACTATCGATCCGTGCCAGGAAGCTGCTTGGACAGAGAAGGGTGTGGAGAAATTGAAATTTCATTTCCGACAACTTGTTCCTGTTATTTTGTCCCTTTTGGACAGGGAGAAACATGGAGCAACAGCCCTGGTCGGTGGCTCCTCAGAGGGAGCGTGCGGCTCCTCTGGTGAAGCAGCACAAGGAACTGGGCACGGCGGGAGGCCGATGCAACCCCTGCMTATGTGCAGCACCTCATGCTTTGCATGTGCAGCGCTGAGCACAGCACTGCATGCTTTGCATCTGCAGCACTGCATGTAGCGCTGAGTGCAGCACAATTCCCYCCATAGCGCTGCCGGAGGTTGTGGTGGGCAGCACCACGCACAAGGTGGGAAGCACCATGCGATGCCGGAGTGGCACACAGGGCTTGGACTGGTGCAAGGACAGAGTCCGGAGGCCCCATGGCAGCTCTGGGTGCAGGGACAAGAGGGGCAGGGGGAGCCAGGAGGATCCATGTGCGTTGCCAGGTTCCGGTTCTGCCCTTTGTCCCTGGAACTCGGCACCGCACGCGGCGCTGCGGGGGCACCGGGCACCGTGGCCGGAGCATCGCAGCATGCGGGGGCCGGGCAGCTGCRGGGGTCCCGCTGCGGTGAGAGGCCGGAGAGCGGCGCGGGGGTCCCGCTCAGTGTGGGGAGCCAGAACAGCCATGGCCGGGCCGGTGCCACGCGGTTTTGACCCCAGCGGGCCCAGCCGGATCTCCACGAGCACCTTGTCCCCTGCAGGAGYGGGCGGCCGGGACATGGCACCACCRGGGAGGTCCCGGCAGCCCCAGGAGCTCCTGAGCGTCCCCCGCGAGCGGCAGCAATGGGGGAGCTGAGTRCCCGGGGGCAGCCCCCGCCCCAGCTGGAGCCCCAGGTGAGCAGGGCCCCGTGCCCCCAGCATGGGGCAGGGTGCAGGCAGCAGAGACCTGCCCAGCAGTGACGCTGGACGCCGCTGCACCCCAGGCACCAGGGCCAGCGGCRGTGCTGGAACCGCGGCGGGTGCTGGGCTGGATCCGGGAGCTGCAGCGGGGCCTGGACACCTGCCAGGGCCGGAACCAGGAGAGCCTGGCACACCTGCAGCGGCAGGAGAGCGCGGCAGAGCGGGAGCAGCGGGACCTGGCGCTGCTGCTGCAGCAGTGCCAGGCACTGATGGCGCAGGTATCACCACTGCGGCACCCATGGGCACTGCGCTGGGTCCCGCCCGCACTGCCCACCCCGCTGCCCTAGGTGCTGCAGTACGAGGCTGCGCTGCGGCAGCGCTGCCCGGGGCTGCAGCCACCRCTCGAGGTGCCGGCCTTGGCCGAGGGTGCCAGTGGTGCCACATGGGGCGGCCGGCGCTGGGAGCGGAGTGAGGTGCTGCTGAGCAGGGCGGAAGAGCTGGGTGCCCAAGAGCCACACGGCACCCAGGAGCTGTATGACACCAGTGGGCAGGTGGGTGACGCAGGGACGGTGCCACCAGGCCCCAGGCTGCCRGCAGCGCAGGGTCAGCGGCATGTGACTCTGCTGCAGGCACAGGCACCGGTGCTGGCACAAGCACCAGTGCAGGGTCATCGTGGCGGGGAGAARGGGCCGGCTGTAGAGCAGCTCCCTGAGACGGCCCAGGACACGCAGGACATGCGGGTGGCCGAGCCCAGCAGCACCGTGGAAGGTGGGTAAGGCTGGGGTGCCAGGCCGGGGTTTGGTGCTGTGACCCCRAGTGTCACGGAGGCCGCAGCAGGCACTGGGAGCTGCTGTGCCCAGCCCTGCTGCCCCCGCAGCCCCGGCGCAGCCTCCAGTGGCCCCCGCGGAGGCGCCTCCCTGCGCGCGCCCGGAGCGCAGGGGCAGCCRCGAGCTGGAGGCCGAGCTGCGCACGCTGCAGGAGCAGGCGGCCGGCTGCAGGGCGGAGGCGGCGCAGAGCAGGTAGGGCGCGAGGCCGGGCGCGGGCAGGGGCCGTGGCTGCAGCAGCTGCGGCGGTGCCCTCGTGCAGGGAAGTGGCCGCACAGCTGCGCGTGGAGCTGGGCCACTGGCAGCAGCAGCAGGCGGCGGCGCTGGCGCAGGCGCTGCAGGAGAGGGGCGCCGCRGCGCAGGCCGAGGAGCGGCTGCGGCAGAGCCAGGCGCAGCTGCAGGCGCTACAGCAGCAGGTGGGCTGGGGCTCCCCTGCAGCRCGTGGCCCTGTCACAGCCTCTGGCCAGGCTTACACTGCATCTCCGGGCCCAGTGCCAGGAGCTGCAGGAGGAGCTGGGCTGGCAGCAGGAGCACAGGGAGAAGCTGCAGCTGGAGCTGCAGCAAGCCAAGGAGTGGAGCAGCAGCCTGGAGCGAGAGAACAGGGTGCTGCAGCAGAGCCTGTGCCGCAGGGAGCGGGCAGTGAGTGTGGAGCCGCAGGGGGCAGCACCCACCCCGAGGGACAACTCCCACGCCGAGGGGCAGTGCCTGCTCAACTGCCGCCCTCTGCAGCTGGGGGAGCAGGAGGAGCTGCGCCGGGGCCTGCAGAGCCGCCTGCTGCGGCTGCAGGAGGAGCTGGGGGCCACGCAGGCACGGGAGCGAGAGCGGCAGCGGCAGCTGAGCGGGGCCGAGGAGGCCATCGGTGCCCTGCAGCACGAGGCCGCCTGCAGCCGGCAGCGCCTGGCGGAGCTGCTGGCGCAGGTGAGCGCCGTGGGGCAGGCGGGCTGTGCCACGGAGCCRTGCAGCTCAGCAGGCTCTGCCCCCGCGCAGGCGCAGGCTGTGCCCGGCCTGCAGGCAGAGCTGGCCCAGGCGCAGCACGGGAGGGCGCAGCAGGAGCAGGAGATCGCGGCCTACCAGGAGCAGCGGCAGCAGCTGCACTGGGAGCTGCGGAAGCTGCAGGGCTGCCAGGAGCAAAGCAAGCAGGAGGTGAGTGAAGCCCGGCCCTAGCCCGGGCCCCCAGCCGTGCGCAGACCCCTGCCCTTCCTCCTGCCCCGGACAGGCCCTCGTCCTGCAGAGGAGGCTGCAGGAGGCGAGCAGCCAAGCCCAGCAGTGGCAGCAGCTGCACCAGGACAGYGAGCGAGCTCTGGCCACACGGGACGAGGAGCTGGTGGTCTGCAAGGTGGAGCTGGCCTTCCTCAAGGAGAAGCTGGGCAAGGCCTTGGAGCAGGTGCGAGACAGGAGTCCGCAGGCAGGAGRAGCAGGGCTGGAGCCCTGGCCCTAGGGAAAAGCAGAGCCAGGAGCGCACGAAGGGCAGAGACAAGCAAGAGCAGCACCCAGTGCTGCCCACGCTGCCACCACCTCCTCACAACACCCTTGTTTGGCTCCCTTGTTAGAAAGAAGCCCTTCATCACGAGACTAACGAGCTACAGCAGAAGTTTGCGGTCACTAGCGCAGAGGTAACAAGTCCTATGGCACCAGCGCAGGCTGGTTCTCGCCTTGGGTGCACTGGGGCTCAGGCCAGGAGGTGCCACCGCAAGGGCTGGSCCTGCAGGCAGACACCCTGCGCTCCTCCCTCGCCATGGCACGCGCCGACAGCAGCAGGATGCACCGGGAAAGCGAGCGGATGCTGCTCGACGTGAGACAGCTGGTGACAAGGCAGAAGTGAGCAGGAGCAACACGAGAGGAGAGCGGCAGGTAGCTGCAGTCTCCGGGCCTGGTATCAGCTGACATGGCCCCTCCCTCCCTTCCAGGCAGTCAAATGAGGAACTGGAGCAGAAGATCCGGCAGCAAGTCAGGCAGATTGCTGAGCTCACAGGCGAGAAGGAGTAAGTGGTGAGCACGGGGACAGGGTCTGGGCGCTCTGCTGACAGCGCCARCGCGTTGGATGTGAAGAACCATGGGACGATCAGATCAGCACATAGTCCCGCACCACCTCCTCACCTCCCTTTCACTGCCTTTGCTCCAGGCAGCTCCAAAACACACTGGGAAGGGTGCAGGAAGAAAACAAATACCTCAGGGTGAAAGCAGATGAGCAGCACCGTGAGTGGGAACGGCTGAAGGGGAGCAGAGCTCCCATCACAGCCTGGCCTGAATCGGTGCTAGGCCTGTGCTCCAGCGTGTAGAGGGAGCACGGAGCTGCAGGACCTGCCTTTGCAGTGGGCCAGGGCAGGGCCGGGCCAAGCTCCCGCTGTATTTGCCCTGCAAGGTGGCGTAACCTGGTGCCTTGTGCCAGGCTCTGCCGGGCAYTGACTTGACTGCACAAGGTCTGCACAGCTCTCTAGGACGGCCTCCCCCCAGCACTTGTATCCGAGCCGAGAAGCAGCAMAAAACAAAGCAAGGGTCAAAGACTAACAACCTTTAAACAAATAAAATTATTTTTGATCTGTAGCAAAAGTAGTGCCAAGCACCGAAGCCTTGGTGGGCCACACGCTGGAGCGAGCTGAGTGGTGGGGGAGCTCGGCACGCTCCTGAGACTCTGCTGCTCCTGGAAGCCCCTCAGCTGGGGAGCAGGGGGCACCGCCTTCTCAGAGGCCAAAGCGGGCTGGGGTACGTCGCGGCGTCAGGGGCTCCCCCTGCTCCTTCCGCCCAGGGGTGTAGATTTTGGTAGACCTACCAGGAGAGAACAGGGGTGATCAGTGGAAGATATAAGACACAACCCACTCCTGAATCGGGACTGCCTGGCTTAGGAGGGGTCTGTGGAGATTTGGGACACCCCATGCCTGGCTAAGGGCTGGCACCTACCTCGCGCTGCCCATGGGGTTGCGGCGCTCCTGTTCCTCCCGGCGGGCACGCAGCTGCTCCTCAGCCAGAGCCATCTCCTGCTCCATGAGAGACGCCTCTGCCTTGGCACGGCGGCGGTTCTCCTGGGCAGGACAGCAGCTGGTCAGGGACAGGCAGACACCCGGACAAGAGCAGACACTGCAGACCCTGTCGCTCCAAGTCACCACCCCCACCCCCCAGGACACGCAGCACCAAGACCGGCCAYGCAGGGGGGCTGTGGGCAGTAGGAACCCCACACAGGCCCCCACGCCTGAAGAGCAGCCTGCTCTGTTATTCAGCTGGACAGGAGACTCACCTGGCTTGACTTGCCAGCATGTTTGATACTGTAGAACATGGGGCCCAGCTCTGCCAGCCACTCTCCATCCACAGCAGTGACACATTGCATGTATTCCTGCATGGACAGGAGGAAAGATCAGGGTAAGAGGGTGGCACTGCCAGAGCCTTGGCAGCTCTCTCCCTCATCCACTTGCTAACAGCAGTTCTCAAGCTGGGGATATACCCCTTCTAGGCTACTACTCTTGGCTCCAGAAAGACCCTGGGGGTTGGACTTGGTGAGACTACAAAGAGTCTTAGTATGACCTCCATCTGCCAGGAAAAGGCTCCTAGGAAGGAACAAACAGAGTTCTGCAGATGGCACAGACATGCATGGCTAGCAAGGAGGAAGGCCAAAAACTGCCCCTCTAACGCATCCTGGTATCACAGCAAAGCCCTTGCAGGTCTCCTCACCAACCTGGAAGCTCAAACTCACCTTGGTGGTCATGACCAGTTCATGATACACAATGTAGTCTGGTGTGTAGCCCATGCCAAACAGGGAGCTCGTGGGATGCAGGTGGCATGGCATGCCTGTGCGGATGTTCACATACTCCCCAATGCCCTGCCCAGAGAAGTGTGGTTAGCACACGTGTGACAGACACAGTCCCTCACCCCCAGAGCTAGCACAAAGCCCCCTCACCTTCAGCTTTGCAGCCTGATGGAAATATGCAGCACAGATGCACTTCCTGACAACATCCCAGTCAGTGCCACAGGATGCCAGGCTCATCCGCTGCTGCACCATGATGTCCTTGAGCTGGGCACGCACCTCTCGCACCTGCGAGGATTTGTAACCATTAGGTCCCTCTCCTGCCCAAGCTCCATCCCACAGCCTGTTGCCACAGCCTCACCTTCCGCATGGCCTTGGCATGGATGAAGTGCTGGTTGCACCACAGTGTAGAGTAGTTGTTGTTCTTCCACTGCAGGTAAACGTTCAGGTAAGTCAAGTGATCACTCTCTGGAACAGCAAATTTCTCCCGCACCTGGTCACTCTCCTCCTCTCGGCCCTGAGAGATGAGTAAAGAACACAGGTTAGTCACAGGGCAGGGGACGGCCCCAAACCGCTAGAGGAGGGAGAAGGTACCTTAGGCCGATAGAAGATGGCAGGCACAGAGAGCATGGACACAATTAGCAAGATCTCAGAACTGCAACCCATATCGCAGGAGACAATGAGCATTTTGGAGAGTGCAGGATCCAGTGGAAACTCCACCATAAGACGTCCCGTAGAGGTCAGGCCACCTGCAGGAATAGTACAAGGATCAGCAGCCATGCAGGTCCCAGCACTCCCAASGGCTGGCAGCCCACCCCAACAGCCAGTACCTGTGTTATCTAGTGCCCCCAGGATCCACAGCTGGTACATGGAGTTCAGCATGTTGTCCTCAGGGGGTGGATCCATGAAGTGGAACTGCAGCAGGTCCTGCACACCCAGAGACTTGAGCAAAAGCACCACATTGGCAAGGTTGGTGCGTTGGATTTCAGGCACTGTGGTGGTCAGAAGCTCGTTCTTGTAGGCGCTCTGGGTGTAGAGCCTAAGGAGCACACAAAGAGCACGCTGCCTTGCTCAGATCACCGTGTTCCTCACTAACAACAAGTCACAGATGGGCAACGACAGGGCAGCGGCTCCGGTCCCAGCTAGGCTGCAAGCAGGACTCCAGGGAGGAACCTCTCCCCAGGGCACAGAGTGGCCTCCCAGCACGTACAGGTTCCAGGAGCACAGGGCACACACCAGGATGGTCCTTCCCCACACGCAGACTAGTCTAAAGCAAAACCTCAGGAAGCTGCTTTTGACTATGCTGCTGGAATGAAGACTAGCAAGAGCAGAAACTAAAGCATTCCTTTCTGCCAGAGGGTTCTAAGTGAAAACAAAGGGCCCCAAAGCCTGTCCATCCCCTACATATGTATCCAGAGACCAGGCTGAGAGTGTGACAGAAACGCAAGCGTCAGTTAGGTACCTACCTGAAGCAGTGACCAGGGCCTGTCCGGCCAGCTCGACCTGCCCTCTGATTGGCATTGGCCTGACTGATGGGGTAAATCTGCAGTGCATCCATGCCTATGCGGGGGTTGAAAACCTGAAGGGCAAGAGACAAGCACAGAAAAACTGGGTCACCGTCTCAGAACTCCCTCAAATTAGGCACACAGAACACAAATACAAACAGGACAAGAAACCTTTTCTCACCTTCAACTTGCAGTAGCCAGAATCAATCACAAACATGATTCCATCCACCGTCAGTGAGGTCTCTGCGATGTTGGTGGCAACAATGCACTTCCTGACCCCATCTGGAGCCTGCAATCATACCACGCATCAGTTAGATCCCTTGGTGAGATCCTTTACCCAAGGAGGGGTGCAGAACAACAATTTTTAACCCAGAAGGAGAGCAAAGCTCTTTGGAAAACAAGGGCAGTCCATGCTATCTGTCACTGTCAGCATGAAAACAAGTGGCACCTCTGCACCACTCAGTGGAATCTTCCCTGCACTGGCAGCCCCAGTCCCACCACCATAACTGACAGGTCAGCACCTTCTGGAAGATCTTGGCCTGCAAGTCTGAGGGCAGCTGAGAATAGATGGGCAGTACAGCAAGAGCAGGTGCCTTCTCCAGCTCCTCAAGGTGCTCCACAATTTGCTCTGAGGTCACCTGCACAAAAGAGAGCTGTTAACTTGAGACTATAGGAACAAGCGGCTAAAACAGTGCCTACMCTGCCAGCTCACCTCAATGTCTTCTTGGCCAGGCATGAAGACAAGAATATCTCCAGGAGCACCAGACAGATGCACCTGTAGGGCTTGTTTCACTGCTGCTTCCACATAATCCTCTTGTGGGGTCTGAAAAGCACAACCCGAGTTACTGATACTGATGATCTCATCTTTCCCATCCTGTTCACAACACAGAGCCTCTTTCTTCCTTGCAAGCCAGAAAGCACAGAAGACCCAAGTCACAGGCCCCTCCCACCACTCTCTGCAACGCTGACTTCACCTTGCTGAAGAGAATGTCAACAGGAAACGTGCGCCCAGGAATGTGGAAAATGGGAACATTCCCAAAGAAGGAAGCAAATTTATCTGCGTCCATGGTGGCCGAGGTGACAACAAGCTTCAGATCTGAGCGCCGGGCCACAACCTAGAAAACAGATGGAAGGAAAACTGAGGAAGAGGCATTGACACAAGGCTCTAGGTTGCTTCTGTAAAACAGCACCGGACAGAACCAGCTCAAGTGCTCCAAGCCACTGCCCTCCTCTCCTGCAGCCTCACACGCACCTCCCGAAGCAGACCAAAGAGCACATCAGTGTTGAGCGAGCGCTCATGTGCCTCATCCATGATGATGGCACTATAGTTGTCCAGGTCAGCCTCTCGCAGCGACTCACGAAGAAGAATCCCATCCGTCATGTACTTGATGAGTGTGTTCTCTGACGTGCAGTCTTCAAAGCGGATGGCATAGCCCACCTGGGAGGGCAGAGACATCAGCAAGTCTTCCCACAGCCCCATGCACACGCTGTTTGCAGGGTGCACCTCTGCACTCAACGTGGACTCACCTCCTCTCCCAGGCGCACCCCCATCTCTTCACTGACCCGCTTGGCAACCGACATAGCCGCAACTCTGCGGGGCTGGGTGCAGCCAATCATGCCATAGTCCGTGTAGCCATCCTCGTGCAGGTACTGTGTCAGCTGGGTCGTCTTTCCACTGCCCGTCTCCCCCACCACGATCACGATGCTGTTGTCCCTGAAGAGGCAGAAGGAGTTTTTCCACACACTGCTCTTTCAAGAGAAGGGCTCTTTCATTCGCAGCCCCGCATGGCCACACATGAATCCTACAACAGGTTAGGCAGGGGAGGTGCTGCCAACAGACAGCAATATCTTTCCCCTAGGGGTGCAGCTCCACATAACCCACACATCTAGGAGAGAGTCTCCCTTGGGATCCTGTGATGTTACAAAAAAAAAATTGTCACTATAGCAGCACTAATTGTTCCCTGGCAGGCATACCTGAGAATGGAGAGCAGCTCTTGCTGCACAGCAAAAATGGGCAGATATTGTCTCTGCTCCAGGATTGATTTCTTCTTGGCAAACTCACTGCTTGCTTCACTTTTTTCTTTCATGTGTTCAGCAAACTTCTGCTCAGTCCTGGGAAAACACCAGAAATTCTGAACTCATCTCCCTATAGACTTCACTATGCCTACAGCCTCATTACCAGCTCATCAGGAGGAAGGGAAGAGCAATTCCTACTTGTAATCCACTTTGCCATCTTCCGTCACCATGTCGTCCTTCTCTTCCTCTTTCTTGATCCCCATAATGTCTCCCAGTTTTGTGCCTGCCAGTTCCCAATGTTTGTGTTGAGCCTGGAAGGGCARAGAGAGCTATTATTGTGGCAAATAACACAACTAAAACTCGGAGGAGAGAGCAGCATCACTTTGACCCCACAAGGACTGACAAACCATCCTTATTCAATATATAAGGTCAGAAAAGCACTAAAAGTCCAAAAAGGAGCTGTAAGGCACAATATAACATACTAGACACGGACAGATAGGCAAGCAGGTCACACCATACCCTTTTACGCTCCTTTTGCTCCCTGTGCTTGCGCACCAGCTGGCTGCCTTTCCGAGCAATGATGGCTAAATCCGAAGTGGCRTCCTTGACAGGGATGACTGGCTCTGGCTAGAGGGAAGAGATAGCGCTCTGGTACGGATTGCTCACCCTTCTGGGGCTCTCCACCACCAGCACCTTTAGCCATAGTCCTGACCTGCTTGGTGAAGACTATCCTCCCATCCAAGAAAGGGGGCACGAGGTTGTGCACCAGCAGATGCACTTTGGCCGAGTTATCCTCCTCAAAGTCTTCATCCACTTCAATACGGTGAACCACTCCACTGGTCAGCATGCGATTTGTCTCCCAGCGTTCATTATCCTAGAARAACAAGATTTATTTGTGTAACACAAGATTTAACTATTACCTTCCCTCATACTACACTCAAGAAGAGTCAAAAGACTTTTTATACCTCCAACATGTTACATATAGACCAAACTAGCTGCAGGGCAAAGGAAAAAAGCAATAGGGATAACTGCAAAGCGCTACACAGCCATGACCAGCTCAGGTCAGTCTAACTTTTATACATGAAATAGCAAGCTAGCAGCAGGCACTTGCTCAAGGCAAAACCTTCTCGCTGCCTTGGGCTATACACTGGAGTTATGTCACGGAGCTTCAAGCACTGACAGCCTCCAGAGCTGCATTCGTCTTTCCCAAACCAGGAAAGACACTGAAGTAAAAAAAAAAAAAAAAAAAAAAAAAAAAAAAAAGTCCACATTAGAACGCTGAGCTCAGGTTTAGGCCCTACATTAAAAATAGGATGAAATTGAATATGTCTAGAATACAATGAACACGGAACACTGAAGGTTCCAGTCTAGGGAGCCAAAAGGTAAGCACTAGGGAAGAATGGTAACCAGAAATAGCAGGTATCAGGAAACAGACTGACTGCATGAAGTACCTGATGAACAGGACTGTCCCATGGAGATACATGGCAGATATCACCCACAAGGCACCTGCCATACTCCAAATACTYCAAGAAGCCTCGACACAAACCCACATGCTGAGGGCAGCAGCCCTGACTGTCCACTGSGCAGCAGAGCACAGAGCAAGGAACACAGCTCATGCCCAGAATAGCAGCAGCACAGCTCTCTGCATTCCTGAAGCTTTGGGTACTACAATCCATGGAAAAAGTGGCTCTAATTAGGAGCTCTGTCCCATGCAGTAGATGCAGGGGCTCACTTTCCAAGGGAGCTTACCAGTAGTTTCCCTGGACTCCCTCATTCAGCCCGGGCCAGTACAAAGATTGTCCTCTCCATCCGACAGCAAGGGCTCAGCCTTCCCTGTCAGCACGCGGGTCTCTTCAGAAGCAGCAGAGAAAGCACCGCCCGCACGCCCAGAGCAGCCGCCCCGCGCGCCTACCTCGTTGATCTGCCGCCGCTGCGCAGAGATGCGCTTCTGCCTCTGCTTGTGCAAGTGCTGCTCCCGCTTCTTCACGTACTCCTCGGAGGAGTAGGCCAAGGGATTGTGGAACTCGTCATAGCCCTCATCCATCATGTACCAGTCCCGGTCGGCTTGCTGGGAGGGGAGAGGGAACAGTTAGCTTAGGGCTGCATCCCAGCCCTGCAGGCCAGAGATGCTCTAGAAACCCTTCCTGACATGAGTGTGCCTGGGAAGTGACACAAGCATGTTTGGGATGCACACCTGGGGTGTGGCACAAGGGCACCCGGAAYGCTCCGGCCCGGGACACGCACCTGGGATGCAGCGTGACCAGGACGCTCGGGGCCAGG
Organism: Eudromia elegans; assembly: GCA_003342815.1. NCBI lineage: Eukaryota > Metazoa > Chordata > Aves > Tinamiformes > Tinamidae > Eudromia > Eudromia elegans. Next base: position 2,492,032 of record PTEX01000103.1, read on the forward strand.
AGGATGCTCCGGGCCGCCACTCCCCCTCTGGCCGCCCGGGGGAGCCCGCGCACCACGGACGGCCCCAGCGGACCGGAGCCGGCTCTTCCCCTTCTCCGGGCCAGGCTCTTACCCGCTGGTCATCCTCCCACTGCTGCCGCTCCTCCTCCGTCTCAAATGGGATGCCTTCTTCCCCGTCCTCACGCCGCCCTAGAGACAGCCAAGTGGTGAGCACAGACCCTGCCCTACCACCCTGCCACTCGTGCAGGGAGCCCTGCAGCCCCTTTCCTTGCGCTGCAGGGAGTGAGGGGGGAGGTTTAAGCCAGGCCCCGTTCTGGGCAGCGCAGGCCCAGCTCCTCACCTTTCCCTCTGGACAGCCGTGGTGTGGCCCCCAGGTGCCTCCGGTCGTCAGCCCACTCATTGTACTTGTACGATGGGGTGGGCAATGGCGTCTTATCTGTGTACCTGCTCCTCGGAGACCTGGGGAAGCAGTACAAAGGAGGGATTAACGCCCTCTGTCAGTTACTGCTCTTGTACACGCTTTCCCCTTCCGCATGTCATCCCCTCACAGCCCTTTGATCCAGGTACTGATACCTGTCCCGATCTCTTCGATCCGTGTCTCGTGTGGATGATGCCCTGTGGCTGCGCTCAGAGTCTCGATAGGAAGGTGTAGGCGAGGGAGATTCCCACTGTGAGCGGCGAGTACTRCTGTAGCCACTATCCTCTTCCTCCCAGCCAGAGCGAGACGGCGTGGCTGCATCTGCAAGAAACAGAGCTTGACACCTGATGCGCWCACAGTGGCCCAGGGCACCTGGAGCCATCTTATATCCTCCAGCAAGAAGCACAGACACAATGTATCCACTTGCTCCTTAAGAGATGATGCTGTCCCTGRCAGAGGAAAACGAACACAGGGCCACAACCATGTCACACAGACCCAAGAGATCYCCAGAGGCCTGGGATCAACCAGGCTTCCTCACACAACCAGCAGGATCAATCCCAGACCCATATCCAAGAAGAGCCAGCAGCTTTATGCTTGCCCTAACCACAGGTGTTAGGAAATAGATGTTGCTATCCACACTTGCACTGACAGGAACAGCAAGACTAACAGAGAAATAAAACTCTCCCTGTAAAGATACAATGAAAACCTGACCAGACCAGGTCTCAGTCCTACCTTTGGGTCTATGTCTGGGGCTCTCTGGTTCACTCCTTCTGCTGCTCCGCTCAGATAAACCATCCCTCTCTGATCTGCTGCTGTGACGACTTCTGTCCCGCTCCTCTRTGGACAGAGAATAAAACAGGTGAGATTAGGTGCTCGGTGCACAGACAGGTTTCCCAAYTCTGAACTCCCTGAACATCAGACAAGAACTACAAAACTGCTGAGGAACAAGCCCAAACGTCCTAAATACAAAGAGTCACGAAGACCTCAGAGCGGTTACCTCGGTCCCGTTTGCGGTCGTGATCCCGATCCTTACTGCGTTCCTTCTTGCGTTCTTTCTCCTTAGAGGAGGCAAAGACACCTTGCTCCCGACGCTCCTTTTCTCGCTGTCGGCTGCGTTCCCAAAACTCCTCACTGACACCTCCTGTGTAGGAAGGTGTTTCCACACGGGCAGAACGGTAATGCCTGGAGAATCCGCACAGAGACGAGAAAAGTGCTTAGGAACAGCTGGTCCTTGACTCTCCTCGCATGACTCTAGCCGAAGCCCCTGCTCCAGCCGTAGCCTGTGCTCAGACCTGCTCTCCCCATCCCTGCACTCAGCCCAGCATGGCAGTTCCCGCTTTCAGCCGCGAGCAGCCCGTGCAGAGCTGCGTGCAGCCGCTCACGCCAACGAGGTCACTGCCTTTTTGAGGACAGGGCCCGGCAGGGACCTCAGGGGCTCAGCATGGGCAGCAGAGCCTCTCCCAGCCCTGCCCGCCCTGCCGCCGTGACCTGCAGCCTCCGCCGAGGAGGCCCCGCCAAGGAGGCCCCTCTGCTGCCACGGGGCACCGCACGAAAACCCGGTGCGGCCGCGGGCACCGTCCTGCCGCGGGCCCCACCTGTCCACGCGGCCGCCGCGCCCGCCCGCGCCGCCCTCCTCGGCTCCGTCCTCCTCGGCGGGGCTGCCGGCCTCGTCGCGGCCCTCCTCCCAGTCGCGGAAGGAGGAGACGCGCGAGCGCTTGGCGCCCGCCGCCTCCTCGCGCTGCCGCCGCTTCTGCGCCGCGAGCAGGTCGAGGCCGAGCAGCGAGGCGCGCGGCGCCGGCGCCTTGAACAGGTGCTGCTCGGCGGCGCCGCGCACCAGCCCGCCGGCCTCGCCGCCCGCGCTCGTCCCCGCCAGCCGGTGCAGCGACTCCTCGCCCGCCTCGCCCATGGCCGCTGCTACCGGAGCGCCGGGCGCGGGGCAGCCGAGCCGCCCATGGGCTCCGCTCCGCGGGCCGCGCTCCGCACCCGCCTCAGCACCGGCGGGACAGCGCCCCGAACGCCGCCATTGCCGCCCCACAGTGCTCCGCGCGCGGCGCCGCTCTAGCCCGCGCACCACCGACTCACGGGGCACAGCCGTCCTCCCAGCTACCACAGAGTGGCGGGCGGGAGGCCAGAGCGGCCGCAGGCCCGCCCGCACTTCCGGCGCAGGGCAAGGCGGAGGTGTGACGTGAGGCAGGGGCCGCGGGCGGGGCGGGGCCGCGCGGGGAGGGGCGGGGCCGCGCGGGGAGGGGCGGGGCCGCGCGGGGAGGGGCGGGGCCGGCACCTCCTCCGCAGCCGCCAGGGCGCGCGCACGGGCGGGGACACCGAGGAACGCGGGACACGGGCCGGGGCTCCTCCACAGGCGGGTCCGCGGAGCCGCCGCCCCGGGGGCAGGTGTCGCGGGGCGCCGGAGCCGAGTGACGAGGCGGGCACAGGCAGCGCACGGGCCGCGGCCCCTTTATTGACAGTGCAGCAGCACGCGGAGCTGCCCGGCCCGGGGCCGCTGCCGTCGCCGGCTCCTCATCTGCGGTGATCAGCACCCACGGCCGCAGCGACACTCTCGAAGCCCTGCTCCCTGTGCGGGGAGGCCGTGAGGGCCGGGCCGGGCAGCCATGGGCACAGGGACAGGCGCAGGGAGGAGCACCGCTCACCTGAGCAGCTCGCGCAGCTCGCGCTTGACGGCGCGCACGGCGGGCGGCCCGCGGTACACCAGCGCCGTGTACATCTGCACCAGCGACGCCCCGGCGCGGATCTTCTCCAGCGCGTCGCGCCCGCTGCTCACGCCGCCCACGCCCACGATGGGCACGCGCCCTGCGCCCGGCACGGCATCAGCACGAGCTGGCAGCGCCAGCTTGCCCGTCCGGCATGTACCGTAMCGTACCGTGCGTGAGCGCATACATGTCCCACACGGTCTGCGTGGCGAGCTCCCGCAGCGGCGCCCCGCTCAGCCCGCCGCGCTCCGAGCGCCGCTGGCTCCGCAGCCCGCACGGGCGGCTCACCGTGGTGTTGCTCACGACGAGCCCGTCCACGCCAAGCTGCGGGGGCGGCGCGTGAGGCGCAGCCCGAGCCGTGCGCGCCGCCCGCCGCCACCAGCGCCCACCTCGCACACGACGCCCGCGATGTCCCGCTTGTCCTGCGCGCTCAGGTCCGGCGCGATCTTCACCAGCACGGCCGGCTTGCGCTCGCAGGGCAGCGCRTCCCGCGCCGCCAGCACCTGCGGGCTCGGGCGTCGTGCCGCGCTCTCCCCACACGTACGAGGGAGGGAGGCCCGGCCAGGACCGGGGCGCGGAGGGGCCCAGCCGCGGTGCTCACCTTGCTCAGGAGGCTGCGCAGCTCGGCCCGGCCCTGCAGCTYCCGCAGCCCCGGTGTGTTGGGGCTGGACACATTCACCACCAGGTAGTCGGCCAGCGGGCCCAGCGCCTGCACGCCGGCCACGTAGTCAGCGGCAGCGTCCTCGGAGCTCCTGTTCTTGCCCAGGTTGATGCCGAGCRGCATTCCCGCTGCAACGGAGGCAGCTCAGCAGCGGCGGCCCCGGCTCCCCRCCGCTCTGGCCTCATCTGGCCGTGCTGCTGCCCAGCCCCAGGCGTCCCAGCCCCGCAGGCTCCGCAGCCCCGCTGCCGCCCTCACCTTCGGAGAGCCGCTGCTGGGTGGGCAGGCGGGCGCGCAGCCGGCGCTGCACCGCCGCRTGCCCCTGGCTGTTGAAGCCGTACCTGGAGCAGGGGAAGGGCGCTCAGGGCTGGGCGGGACCAGGGCCACAGCGCCAGCACGCCACGGCTCCCCAGCAGGCCCCGCACTCACCGGTTAATGACGGCCTGGTCCTCTTCCAGCCGGAACACACGGGGCTTGGGGTTGCCCTCCTGGGGCTGGGGCGTCACTGTGCCCACTTCCACGAAGCCGAAGCCCATCCGGTAGAGCCCGTCCACGGCCTCGCCGTGCTTGTCGAAACCGGCCGCCAGCCCCACCGGGTTGCAGAAGCGCCGCCCGAACACGTGCACCTCCTGTGGTCRCAGCCGGGTCAGCGCCGGCACTGCGGAGCCCCAGCCCGGGGGCTGCAGCCAGCACCGTCCCCGCCTCCACAGGGGCCTTGGTGGCCCTGTCCCAAGCACCCTCCCTGGTGTGGCCACCTCCCTCCCCACAGCCCCGGCATCCCCTCCCTCCCTCCCTCCCTCCTCCTGCTCCCACATGCCGCCCACACCCCTTCCCGTACCTGGGGCTCCTTCCCCGCTCCCCAGTGTCTGCCCTCCCTTCCTGTGCCCCGCCATGTCCCCGTGTCCCTCCCCGCTCCCCGGTGCCCCTCCCGCTGCCCCCTCGCCATGATCCGCACCAGGTCGGGTTCGTCGGGCGGTGCAGGCCGCAGGAGGCCGCAGGCGGCCGCGCGCAGGGCCAGCCCGTGGGCAGCTTCGGGGGGCAGGGCGCGCAGCGCGGGCATCACGGCCCCGTAGAGCCGCTCGTCACCGGCAGCCAGTGCGCAGCCCAGCAGGAGCCCCCCGCCCGCCAGCGCCCCCAGCCCGCGCTGCGGCACCGACCGTGAGCGCCCCGGGCCGGCACCGCACCGCGGCCTGAGCCGCCCGCCTGCATCCCCAGACTGCACCCCCCAACGGCACCCTGCACCCGCTGCGGCACCAACCATGAGCGCCCCGGGCCGGCACCGCACCGCGGCCTGAGCCGCCCGCCTGCATCCCCAGACTGCACCCCCCAACGGCACCCTGCACCCCCCAACTGCAGCCCCGCACTGCACCCTGCACCCCCTGCACCGCGGCCTGCGCCGCCCACCTGCACCCTGCACCTCCCACACCGCAACCTGCAACCCCCCCACACTGCAACCCCGGCACTGCACCCTGCAACCCCCCTCTGCATCCCTCAACTGCACCCTCCACCCCACAACAGCACTCGCCACCCTGCACTCCACCCCCCAACTGCACCCGCCCCCTTGCAACTCCCCTCACTGCACCTGCACTCCCCACACTCCCGCACCCCACATTCCCTCAGAGCCTCCCTCCCTCCCATCCCATCCCATCCCGTCCCGTCCCGCCCCGGCCCCGCGCCCCGTCCCGTCCCGCCCCCGCTCACGCGCAGCGCCGCTGCCGCCACCATCGCCCGAACGGACACGTGCACAAGGCGCTTCCTGGAGGCCCGGCCCCATGATTGGCCGAGGCTGCACAGTACCAGCCAATAGCAGCGCAGCACCCCTACAGTTGGGCGGTGCGAGCAGGACGGACCCGCCCCAGACTCGTGACGTCACGAGGGAGAGGCGGAGCCATGCAGGAACCGAGACCGAAAAGGCGCACGGGGGCGTGGCCCGGAGCCGAGGGGCGTGGGCCAGAGTCGGGGGGGCGTGGCTCCCGGTCCCGGCACGCAACCTCCTCCCCTCGCCGAGGCAGCGGGGGCCYGCGGGCAGCACCGACCTCTCCCGCCTCGTCCCCCGCGAGGGCCAGGCCGCCTCCCAGCACACGGATGGTGGTTTGCACTCGCCAACCACCTTAGGGCTGCAAAGCTGCAGGTTGCACCGTCGTGCCTTAAGGTGCTCTAATAAACACAGGCCTGAGGAGGCAGCACTGGCCCAGCTCCCACCCACCTCCACCCCACAGCCTCAGTGAAGGAGGCAGGAAGAACCTGCCACAACCTGTGCCCAGCCCCGGCACACTCCGAAACAGCTGCTCCCACTCCTGAACTTTATTAGGAAGTAGTTGTTAAGATACAAACCAATCAAAACCTCTAAAGAAAAGTTAAAGTTATGTGAAAATGGTATGTACAGATACATTACAGAGAAGAGAGCAAGTCCCATTCAGCAGTCGTCCCCACAAACAGGCGCACAGCAGCCAGTGTCGCAGCTGTGGGGACAGTGCTGCCCAGCCCTGCTGGAGGTTTCCCGCCACCCTGCTCTCGAAGCAAGCCAGCTCCTGCCAAGCAGCCAGACTCCCATCATCGCTCTGCACAGGCTTTTTAGCAGGCAGCTGTTTAAGGCAGACAGAAGGCAGTCCTGGCCCTGGCAGCCAACCCCGCCGCTGTCCTGGGGCTGAGTGTGCTCCGCAGGGGGACAGCACRGCCCTGCCTTCTTGCCACAGGCAAGGGAGCTCTCCATCCATAATGCAGCCAAGGCCCCGGAGAGCTCCCTGAGACTCCACTGGCACTAACCGCTTCAGCGCCCCAGGCAAATTGCACCTGGATCTAGCTGCAGCCAGGGGCTGGCCTCAGCACTTGTGTGCTGCAAAACGTCCACGCACAGCACAGAGGCTACTTGCAACTCACCCTCTGGGTCAGAAAGCAGAGCGGGGCAGGACATGTGAGACGCTCCCCCTGAAGACTGAGTCTAGTCACCTCTCCATTTTCATCTTCCTACTGCATGAAAGGAGATGCAGAGCCATGTGGAGGCAGCCTGGATTTCCTTTCCTGTGGAATATAACCACCCAGGCAGATAGGAGCTGTTCCGTGCTCCAGGCTCATGAGATCCCATCACAGTCCACCTCCTGGAGCAACAAAGACTGGGAAAGCAGCGGCATTTGGTATAAGTACAGCAGGAAGAGGACTCAGAAAGAAGAGCGCATTCATTTTAAGTTAATAAAGGAAACCAATTTCTAGGGGAGTGTTTCAGAGAGTAAAAGCTGTCACAGCTGCTGCCTCTCACATTGGAGCTATGGGGCAGGCAGTCTTATGTTTTCTTCTTTAGCTCCTCAAATCTCCGAGAAAGATCATCAAAGTCAATGTCTTCAGAGGCAGAAGAATTGGCGCCAGCAGATGCTGTTGGCAGAGTATCTGGCACTGATGGCAACTCAGGCAACACAAAGTTGTCGAAGTTATCGGGAACTCTAGTTCTTGGTTTTGGAGTAGGCTGTGGCTTGGGCTCGGGACCTATTAAAAAAGGGAAATACCATTTAACTTCGCCATCATTAGGCTGTTACCACACCAAGAGCCACCCAAAAAAGGTCATTCTATCCAAAGGCAGCACCAGTTTTCTAGAGAGGGCTAATAGTCACACACTTTCAACTTCACTAATTCAATGAGGAACACACACAAGGTGCCAGGTTTACACTGCTGCGAGGGAATACAGTCACAGTAGATCAGGCTGGTCACCCTTATCCTGTGGCAGCACCACCTGGAAGTGGATCCATCTCCTGCTGCTAGCCAGCCATGTGTGGGCTGAAGCTCTCACACACAAAGCACAGCTGGACTGCATCTGGGGGATCCAGATTCCCCAATTACTCCATTCTAAAACATCCAAGAGATGCAGCTACTGCATGCCCTTATCTGGCACCTGAAGCATCCAGTGCTTCAGGCCAGCCTTCTTTGGCATTCATTATCAACACCACCTCTCCCTACAACTCCATTAAACTATTAGAAATCCTTGCTGGAACTGGCAAGGGTCTATTTACTTTAAAAGAGTCTATTTATTCCTTTTTTGTCTTTATCAAGTAACAAGTACTTCTGAAGCATACAGTGTAGAATTAGTGTGTAAAACTGGAGAATTTTATTACGGTTCAGTCATGGTGCATAGAACACCTCAGAACCTTTTGGGCAACTGGAAACAGGGATAACAGCTCTCTACTAGGTCTGCTATAAGCAATCTCCACACTGAAATTAATTCAGACTTACCTAACTTAGTGTGTACTTCTTTCCTTCTGCAGTTGCAGGATATGATTACTTATCCTGTATTATTTACATRTATATATATACACACATATATATCTCACTTAAATCTATTAGACTTATCCTGCAACTCCCTGCATTTAGCTTGACAGCTTATGCTACAGGCCAAGAACCATCTCTGGAGTCAAGCTCTAGCTTCCCAGTGGAAGTGCAGATCCTCCCCATCAGAGAGGACACTCCATTTCTGACAGAGTCCTCTCCAGGCTCAGATGATGTCTTGCAAAGYAGGATCCAAGTCCAATGCATTTCTTGCAGGGAGAGTTTCTTCCCAGGGACACTAAAACCCCAAACCAACCACAGTCCCAAGCCACCTCRTTTTCCCATGCTTCCTGGTGTACTTACCAGACACCTGTGCAGAAGAAGGATCTTTGTCAGCATCAGGCTCATCAATCTGAAAGAGACACTCAATTACAGGCTTTTCTCTAAGCAGTCACAGAATTGCACTGCAGGTACTGCACACAGACAACAGCCACCACATTCACACAGCAATAAAAATACTCTTCCCCTCCCAGGAGGACAGGCAACCCTAGCACCAGCACACCCAGAAAAATCTCTCTTCCTAAGAAAAGGAGGCAGTGCTTCCAGTCTACTCTCTCTCCTTGTCAATCAAAGCAGTTTCAAAGCACTTAAAAAATCACCGGAAGGGCAAAAATATTGACCAAGAAGATAATTTGAAGGCAGTTGCCATTTACACATCCACGCAGAGACTGATAGCTTCCTTTTATAAGCCATTAGATAAAGCTTCGTGACTAAGACACAGCAAGGGATGAAAGAACCCCACCTCAGGCCTTGATCCAGCTGGGACAAAGGCCCACAGCATGGTCAGCAGTGCTGGCTCTTCCTGAGGGCTGCAGTCAGCCATCTACCTCTATCCAGCTAACAACTCTTGCATCTAGACCTGCACTTCCTCGACCCAAAGACTGTGAGCAGCTAGTATGATATGTCAGCACACACTGAAAGTAAAGTGACAGGCATGATCATGACCTGCAGCAGACACAAAGGCAAACACAGACAGAGTAAGTTCCAGTGCTTCCCTCCCTTGTCCCCAAAGGCCTAGGAAGAGTTTGTGAAAGACTGTACTTAACACACATCAGCTGGGTCATCTCATGTTTTCATTGAGGTTGACTACTGAATTAGCTCAGAAGTCGTAACAGAATAAGCCAAAGGTTATAAACTCTTCACACTGGAAAGAGCAGAATTTGCAGACTCTGTGTGCTAACTGTTTATTACCATTTTAACAATGCAGTTAAACAAGTTTGGGCTTTCTTCTGTAACTAAAGCATTCAGCTGATCGAGGAACTTCCCCCTCACACACACACACACACACACACACACACACACACACACACACACACACACACACAGTGATTCACCACACCCAAAAGCAATGCCAACTGTCACCAGTTTCACATAGAAGAGTTGAGAGCAATGTGCTTAACAAACATTTGTCTTCCCCATGCCTACTGCTGCCCATCACTATCACTCTTTTTGTGTTCTCTGTCTCCTACAAGGATAATTCACCTCAGGTTGACTTGCTACTTACAGACTCATATGTTGGTGGGTTTGCTGGAATTGGTGGTGGATGAACGTTAGGAAAGGGCTGGTAGGTCCCCACTGGTAGGCCATTGAAGTTCTCCTGTAAAGAAAAACAAGTTAAGCTGTGAYGCACAAGCCGTGCTCCCCAGACAAGTCATGTAGGAGTACTACTGCAGCTGCTACGAGAGGCAGAGAGATAGTAAGTTAAGACACATGCAGACAAGTATCCAAGGTTATTTACATACTGTAAGAAATAAATAAATAAAATTTTGGTCAGATGTAGTCACCTGGACCAGACCCAGCTAAGAAGACTGAAGGCTATTCTGAAGAATCAGTCTGACTGAACAGTCAGTCTTTAAAAGTATTAGAAGTACCAGGGCAAAGGKAAAACACCCTACCTTGAGAATTCCTGAGCTACCATCACAAAATAGGGAGAGAGTCTCTCCGGGTCACTCAAGGCTTTGTCCTATGCTTGTCTTTAACAGAACTGTGCCTCAAAGACCTAGACTTGGAGTCTAGTTCAGCACATTTAAGCTGCGACTTCAGACAGCTGATAATATCTGGCCCAACTTTTCTGTGAAAAACACTGCAGTATTGCAAGGGCCATATTAAAATATCATTCCACTGTCTTGCCACTCTCAAGTACACACACAACTGTTAAGTGCAGAATCCTGCAAAGCGCCTGTCACAAGGTGCTCTCTCCCATCCCACCTTCCACCCTTGCAAGGAATCATCTGCCAGGGCCACCAGCCTGTTCCCCTGTCCTCACAGGTCCAAGGACAGGGTGTTCTCGCATTTGTCTTGCTTTTCTCCTGACAATCAGCAGAGGACTGCCTCAAGAGTCAAGTCTGGACTCCTCTGTTCCAAGAGAAGAGTGAACTGTCTCGAGGATGGGAGCAGAAAATTTCACAGACTAGAAGCAACAGGAAACTTCAGCTGCATTGACAACAAATTCCCAACCCACGAAGCCTCACAGCAACGAGGCAGCCTACCTGTTCATCAAGATATCAGGCACAGACATTTCTCAAAAAGCAAGCACAGGACTAGGCATGACAAGCAACTCCCCCAGAAGAGTTAATGCTCAAAGCACGGGTACTTACTGGTCCCTTTGAGGGCGGATAAGAGAAGGGTGGGTTTGGTGATGGCATGGGCATAGGCATTGGTATTGGCATTAATCCATCGTGACCAATCATTGGGGCTGTAAATCCACCACCACCTCCCCCTCCAGGGCCACCTTTCTTCACATCATCTGTGAATCCCACGTCGATCAGATCTGCCTCTCCAACTGCAGGGGCTTCAGCCTGTGGAAAGGAGGAAGAGCTGTGCTCACCAACACATCACTATTCTGATCACCATCCACTAATCAGGATCAGATGGAGCATTTGCCACTGGAAAAGATGGGTCAAAGCAACAAGGGCAAAACAGACAGACACCATAGAGTGATGCTCATGGGAATCAGGAAGGGGTCAGACTACAAGAAGACTCACTACAGCCATTTGCCCCAGGGGATATGGAGGAGAGGAGGGAACCTGCTATATTAGAGCTGTCTAGAAGACACCAAAGCACAACTACCAGAGCTTGCTGCAATGGCACAGCCCTCTGAAAGCCAACACAGTGCAAAGGAGACATTCCAGTTGCTGGAACACAGAGGGAGTTTCAGACTTGTACATGCCTCACTCACCATCACCACCGAGTCGGGTTCGTAGGGTACGTTGTAGTTCTTCGCAATCTCGATGAGGTATCTCTCCACCAGGATCTTGGGCGGTGCCTCTACACTCAGCTTATGCATCAGCTGGAAATACAAAGGTGTAGGGACACTGAGCAGCCCCAGGGCAACACAACACAGCAGAGCTCTGCTCTGTCTCACCCGCTGCAGGGAGTGACCTTGGGGAGGCCTTTCCTGTGGCCACTGCTGCCACAGGGGAGGCTGCTGGCACCCAGAGGAAAGGAGTCTGTACACCCTGCTCCTCTGCACCCAAAGCCCAGCAGGGCTCCACTCGTGTCACACTGCTGTGCTTTAAAGCACGCAGGCCAGACAGACAGTCTRCCACGCTCTGCAGAGCCATGGGACAATGCTGCAGCAAGAAAGCCTGGGCTGCCACCTGCAGCTGCCCCACCAGTTTGTTACCCTGTCATTGACGGTCCCAATCTGGTTTGTCCGGCAGAGCTTCCCATATTCCTTGCTGTACTTGGCACACAGCTGGTCAGCAACCTGTGGCAGGAGAGAAACCCTGAGGAACCACACACCCTTGTTCTCCCCACTACACTACCCACACGTGCTGCAATGCTGGTGACCTTCCCCAGCCATCCCCACCTTGTTTTGGCAAGGAATGATGCAGTGGAGCAGCCACAGCCATCCCTGAGGCTCCATGGCTCCTCAGGGAAGTGGCACCCATGCTGCACAGTCTCTGCTCCTTTGCCACAGCACCCCTGGACAACAGCCTCCTCTGCTTTCTAGCAGTGCCACCTCCACCCCACCCTGCACATGCAACACCCCTCAAACAGCCCTACTCACGATCTTCAACTCGGCCACTTCCGACTGCAGTCGTGGGGCAGCCCATATCAGTGTAGACACAGCTTCTGCCAGGCCGGAATCCAGCTCCCTAGGAACCAAGAAGACAATCCCATCCACACCAAGCACCTAGTCCTGGCAGCCCTCGAGCTGTTCAGTCTCAAAAGTCCTCTTCCTTAGGAAGAAGAGGCAAAAAAAGGTCTCCCAAGGCCTTGAGACCCTGAGACAAATACAGGTGCCCTTCTGTATCTCAGGCCTGTCCRCAGCACTTCCTGTCCCTGAGCCCAGTGGGTCTGGCCCCACTGCCACAGTGCATCCCTAGGTTGGAGCTTACTTCATGGACTGGATCAAGCCAAAGCGGGCGAGCAGCAGGTCACAGTACAGCTCCAGGATCTCCATGGCCTCCACCAGGTAATCTTCTCGGATGATGTGCTCCACACGAATCCTGGCACGCTCATCTTTCCCAGCCGCCAGATAGTCCGCAATCTCCTTCCTTGCCTTCTGGGCCAACTCCGCTACAACACATACCCCCCAGGGCAGAGGTCAGCGYGCTGACAGGACTGCTGCCTCCATCCCCACACACACTCCCCAGACACACAAACCCACTGCCAGCTTCTTTCTCCTTCCCCAAGTCTCTGTGGTGCGAGACACTTAGTCACAGGTTTGTGGAGTCCTTGCTTCTGGCTCCTAGCATGCTAGCCCACCAGCCAAGCACGAATTAGCTTTTAGCTACCCAGACTGCTCCTGCACCTTCAACTCTACTGCCAAGCCACTGGTAATGTATCCTGTGTGTCCGAGCAGGACAGCACAGGCAGAGAGGGCAGGGCCTTCCTCATGGCGCAGTCAGCTCCTCCCAGCGCCACCGCACGGAGAGAAGGGCCAGGGCAAACTAGGCCATCCCTTCACAGAGTCCCCAGCTGCCACCCCACACAGCTGTCAGCTGCTCTCCAGCAGTTCTTGGCAGGGCAGTCGAGGCCGTCACAGCGAGCCTGCTCCCGCAGGTGCCGCATGCCAGGGAAGACTGCAAGTCCCAGCTCTAGGAGCAGGAAAGGAAGAGTAAAAGGCTGCTCCACACTTGCTTTGTGAAACTTCTATAACCCCAGAAAAGACTCCTCTACAGTCTCTCAAGCCTAGCTCACACCCACCCCCAGAAATACTCACTCTTCTTCTTCTCCAGCAGCTTGAGGCGATTGATAACAAGGCGCAGGTTGACTCGCAAGCGCTCAGCCTTGAACCCAGAGCCCAACATGATGAACACTTTCTAGGAGAGAAGAGCGGAGGGTCATGAGCACCAGGAGCTGCTAATGGCACCAGACAGACAGCACTGTTCTACCCAGAAACAAGCAATTCTTCAGATTAACTGTGCTGTAGCTCCTGAGCCTGCTCACATACAAACAACCGGACTCATGGCACCCACCATCCTGTTTCCTCCCTTATAGCTCATCAAGATCTGCAGGGAACACACATTCCCTGAGTATTGCTACTCTGACAGAGTCTCAGCCACAGGAACAGCAGCATTTTCTACCAAAGTGAAGAAATATCTTCACTCCCTTAGACACACCAGAGGAAAACAAAAAAGATACAGGAGACTCAAAATCTGAGACTACCCCATAAATAGAGGCAAGATTCGAAAACATATCCTAAATTATAACTTAAAAACCTGGATGTATCTAATTCAGTCAAGTGAAGCCAGCCACTGGTTTGAATACAAGAGGACAACAGATTTTAGGAACATTGCTCAAAATATCCATCAGCAGCACTCTAGATAAACATGGTTATGCCTATGCTCAAGAAGCTGGGCTAGAGGGTACCCAGAGCTTCCATTCAGCCCTCAATTTCTACAAAAYTCAAGTAGGGTCACACTTCTCTACCTTCCACGGTATGGAAAAGAGAGTAGTGCCTCAAGATGCCATCTACAACACCTATTTCAACCAAATCCTCTCCTTCTGTTACTTCAGGCAGCAAAATCGCATTAGGTTTCTCTCTCCTTAGAGAACACACTTATGAACTGCAAGCGGCAGAACCACTCCTGTACCAATAACACCCTCCAACAGCCACCTCACTAACACAGGGCTGGAGCAGGGCTGGGCTCCCTGGCAGCAGCCGGAAGCTCCTGGCTCCTTTATTTTCCCCACACTCCAGCTGCTTACGACACGCTCTGGCACCCGGCCAGTCCCTCGTGAGCAGCTGCAACCCCTTGCAGGAAGCTACCTCTAGACTCCTCRTTAGGGCCTCAAGGCAGCACAGGAGTTGCCTGATCCTCACCCCAGCCTTCCATGGGGCTACCTCACRGGGAGGCCTGGGCTCACACCTGAAGGGGACATGAGATCAGTATTTTGGATAGTGTCAGTATTTTGTACATAAGGGGATCACACATGATTTGCGATGCTCTGTGACCCATCTGTTTCACTGATCTGCTCACACAGCAGTGCCCATAATTAACATTTCAAATAAGCACAAACCCAGCAACACAGAGACTACAGAGACACACGGGCCCCGGACCTGCTCGCTCATACAGTCACCTCTACAAACGGGACACGCTCCGGGGCCACCCGAGCGAACCCCCGAAACCGCCGCGCATGGAGAGGCCGCCGCGGCGGGCGGTGCCCGCAGCCCCGGGTGGGACAGGGATCCCAGCCCCGCTGTCTTCACTCCGCGCCGCACCCTCCACCCGGACGGCGCCGCCCGCAAGCGGAAGCTGCGCGGGGAGGCCCCAGGAACCCCCGACCCGCCGCTTTCTCACCTCCCGTCCCGACAAGCAGCCTCCGCGCCCCCAAAATGGCGGCACGGCGAACACAGCACCGCCCGCGCAGGGATCCGCGGTGCCGCCCCGCCCCCGGCCTGACCCGGGCCGACTCGGCCCGGTTGGTGCGACAGGCGCGGGGTAGGACGGGGAGGGGGCGGTGCCCTGGGCGGAGGGTGGTGCCCGGGGCGGGGGGCGGTGCCCCGGGCGGGGAGCCGCGTCTATCGCCTCATGACAGTGCGGTACTCGGGGACTACTTTATCCAGCGGAGGGAGCATGTACACAGCGCTCTGCCGCTCAGTACTGGCTCGGCGGCGTCCGCCGCCCGGCGCACAGGTTCCGGGCACCGAGGGTTCCGCAGGGCTGGTGCTCACGTGCACGCGGGCGGGGCGCGGGGGAGCCGCGCTCCCGAGGGCGCGGGACAGCGAGGAGGGGGGCGGACCGGGGGCGGGGCCGGAGGCGTGGGCGGTGCCCAGCGGCCAAGGGGCGGGGCCCAGCGGTCTGGGGGCGGGGCGGAGTGCGGGGGCGGGGCCGGGCCGGGCGGCGGGGGCGCGGGTCAGTGTGCGGGGCTGCTGAGGGCTGCGGGGGGGGGCGGGCGGAACCGAACCGAGCCCCGCAGCCCACACTGTGCCGTTACGTGCTGTGCCATGCCGAGCCGTGCTGTGCCTGGCTGCGCCGCACGGTGCCGTTCTGAGCCGTGCTGCCCTCACGGTGCCGTGCCGAGCCGTGCGGTGCTGTGCGCGGGGAGCCGTGCCGAGCCGCGCCGTGCCTGCCCGCGCCGCACGGGGCCGAGCCGAGCGGCGCTGCCCGCGGCCGTGCGGTGCGCGCGGGGCCGTGCCGAGCCGCGCCGTGCCCGCGCAGCGCGCTCTGGCGGCGCCGCCATCTTCCCCGTCTGTCTGTCCGCGGCCCTTTGTCTGTCTGCGGCTCCCGGCGCAGCGGGTAAGGCGGGCCGGGCCGGGCAGGGCAGGACCGGGCAGGGGCCCCCGCGGGGGGCGGGATGGGGCCCTGGCCTCGGCCGGCGGCCGCGCCGCTCGGGCTGTCGGTCTGTCTGTCCAGGCGGTGTCGCCGGGGAGCGGGATCCGCTCGGCCCGGGGTGCCGTGCTGGGTCCGCCCGCCGCCAGCGAGCCGTCCGTGTGTCCGTGCTGCATCCCCGTGTCTGTGTGTCTGCTGCGGGCTGCATCTCCGTGTCCGTGTGCCTGTGCTACATCCTGGGCCCGTGTGTCTGCTGCGGGCTGCATCCCTGTGTCCGTGTGTCTGTGTTGCATCCCTGTGTCCGTGTGTCTGTGCCGCATCCCCATGTCCGTGTGTCCCTCTTGGGCGGGAGGGGGCTCAGCTCTGCTTTCACCCCTGCCCAATGGCCGGCTGGATGCTCCCTGCTCCCAGCCGTCGGGATGGGGATCCGTGTTCCCCATGGAAGGGACAGGGTGACTCTGCTCCCCGTGCAGCAGTGTGTCCTCATGTCTGGTCCCTGCATGGGCGGTCAGGGTGTCCGTGTTCCCCTCACACGRGGGTTGCGCTGGCTGTGGTCCCCTCCTATGATGGCGGTTCCCCTGGGCCTGCCATGGGGCTGTACCCTGGGCTGCGGCTCGATGTGGGTCCGTGGCTCCAGCCCATGGCTCCATGGCTCCATGGGCGCCTGGCTTAGCCTGCACGGCCACGGCGAGGCCGCTGGCAGGAGCAGCCCCGGCAGCCGAGGCCCTGGCACGGCGGTGCCTGCAACCAGCTCTCCTCCTCTCTCCGCTCAGGGCGCCTCTCTGCCGCCGGAGGGACGGCGCTGTGCTCCGGGCCCGGGAATCATGTCCCGTCGGAAACAGACCACTCCCAACAAAGTTCACTGTGAGTATCCCCTGCACGGGGCTGGATGCACAYGTGGGCTCGGGTGCTCCTGTGAGCAGTGAGCATGGCCGCCCCTGCTCAGCTGCAGCCGTGGGAAGGGCTCGGCTGTGCCCGGCGGGGCGGCGTGTGGGGCTAGTGGTGTCTGCGCGGGGGCTGCCGCCGGGCCCTGCGCCGCACCGTCCCCGTGCACACTCGTGCTCCAGGAAACGTGGCCTCCATGGCGCGGGAGGCTCCGTCTGCGGGTCCTGGGTCCTCGTCTGTGCCCTGCCACAGGCTCCACTCTCTGAGCCAGGACACACCACATGCACTCCCTGTCCCYGATTTCCTGCTGGCTGCGGTGCACAGAGCCCCCTGCCCTTCCCCTGCAGGCTGGAACTCAAGGGGCAGATAAGTGCTGTCCATCAGAGCGCGCTTGGCCTCGGCGCAGAGGACAGTCCTCTGCATCTGCAGCATCGTCAAGGCTGCTGCTTTTGTCCTGGAGCAGAGCGGCTGCTCATGAGCACTTGGTGTGGGCAGGGACAGCGAGGCGCTCGTGGAGCAGCGGGCAGACGCGTGGGTGTCGGGCTGCAGAGCGGGACCCGCAGTGGCTGCTTCACTGGCTGTGGCAGGGAGAACCTGGGAGCAGGGCCTGGGCATGGGGTCTTGCATCGAGCTGGCCCTGTGGCTAGAGACGTGCCTGGAGCCATGGCTGGAAAGGGGACAGCGAGGTCCTGCGCTGGGGACACGCCTGGCGGGATGAGGGGGCATCAGGATTGCTGGAGTGTTGTAGCTGTCCTGGGCACTGGGAGCTGGGGCCACAGCCCCCGCCGTGCCCCACGCCGCTGCTGCTGCTGCCTTGCATGTGTCTGTCTGTCTGTGCCCTCTGTGTGTGTGGAGGTGGCAACAGAAATCTGTGYGTGCTGTTCTCTGCACACAGCATAATGTGGGGAATCACTTCTGTCTGGGAGTTGGGAGAATGACCCCTCTGGGATTTTAAAGCCTGCTGGGCTGCCAGGGCTGTGCATGGGGATGCTGACAAAGCTTCCCTTGGTGGCTGGTGTAAGTGAATGGAGGGCGACTTTCTGCAGCTATACTGCAACTTGTGCTCCCCGGTTGATGCTTCTCTGTGCTAGGTTCAGCTTAGGCACAGTGTGGCTTTGATTTGCCTGCTGTACATTAATGACTTTGGAATTGGCTTCATTAGAGAAATGTGGTATTTTCTGTGTTTTCTTCTACCGTGCCAGTAACACATCTTGCATCCACGCTACTTTATTCTATTCAGGTTGGACTTATGTGCAGCAGCTCTTGTGCTTTCTGCCCTGTATAGATGTATTCTGCCCTGTGGATGTGTGAAGACCAAGGGACACACCAGCTGTGATGGTGTGGGTAGATTTCCCATGGTGTTCAGGTGGGCTCTCTGCTCCTCTGCACTCCATTGCATTAGGGTTATGTTCCTCAGAAGCCAACACAGAGCTGTGTCTGCTGTGGAGTTCAGCTGTGCACTGTTTTCACAGTGGACATTGCCTTTAATATCTGCAACAAAAGTGACTGCAGAGCCAGTTTTGCTCTYAGGGGAGACTGACTGACAGACATGCTACCAGCAGGCACGAGGCTGAGATCTGGTATCTGATAATCCTTAGAGAGAGGAGGTCTGGGATCAGTTCACCTCCTTGAAATGCAAAATATTAGCTCTCAGAACAGTTACTGGGAAGGAGACACCAGGAGCAGCAAGGAGAACCACAAGAAGGTGAAGGGACTGAGAGATACAAGGCAGATGCCAGTGATGATGCCTCCACTTTGCGATGCAAAACTTGTCTATCTTGTGGTGAACACCATCAAATTGCTGAGACTTCTCTGTTTACCTAGCCTGCTACGTATCTGGAGGGCCCAGAAATGCCATGCAGTGCACTGGTGAATGACAAAGATAATCGGAGAGAGCACCAGCTCCAGGAACTGGGTGAACCAACAGGATGAGGAGTGAGGCTGAGAGGTAGCCAGCAGCTTGCTTACACTTCTCCACAGGGACTGAAATGGTTTGGGAGGAGAAAGATGGAAGGGACAGCAGGTGTGCAGCTTTTTATGCAGTTGTCTGCAATTGAGATCTGATTTGGCAGGCTTTGGGGCTGAGGAACTGCTTTTTGGAATTGCATAAATGCTGCTGTGAATGACTAAAGGGACAAATTTGTGGAAGGATTGTGCCTACTTCCCTGCTTGACCGCTCCACGTTACGTTCCTTCTCAGATTCACTAGGGCAGGCAACGCCTGCAGAGCTCTCCCTGGCTTGCTCAGTGCCATCCCTTGTTATCTTCCAGGCTTGGCATGTGCCTTGTTTAACCTTGCTCTCCAAACAACATGGTTTGCTGTCCCCAATTAGCGCAGAAGCCCTTTGTTTGGCATGCAAAGTGACTGGCTGGGAATTGTATGGTTACAAGTCGAATGGTTTGAAATGGAAGGTGAAGTGGGAGGAAATTGAAAATTAGACTGAAATGACCGCAAAAGCTACTGTTATTGCAAAAGTCTCATTTTGCACAATGGCCAGGGCTTCTGTGCTTCTGGCTGCAGCTGTTTCCCCTTTGGCAGGGTTGGCTCTTAATAATTTCACTGTGCTTTGCCACATGGTGCACGAAAAATGTTTTSACCCAAAGAAGTGACAACAAATAAAATTGCCATAATGGAATATACTTACTGTATTTTCCATTCCTTTTTGAATTGGAAAATACAATGCAGTTTTCTTGTTTGTATGGAGATATCTTCATTAGTTCCATTCGGTCTCTCTTTTCTCCCAGCCTCTACGGTACAAGGTCTCCCTGAGCAAACCATCTGATCTTGCATTCAAGCCCATCCGCTGCTGCACTGTCACTCCATCAGCTGTGGGCGAGTCCGCTGTTCTCGTGCTCACCAAAATCTCTGCTGCAGGATTTTTCTTATTTTCCCGCTTCTCTCACTGCTGTCCCATGAGCTGCTCTGCTCTCTGCAGATTGTACCCTTGGCAAGTGACGTTTACTTCAGAATTCTTAGAAACAGCTTTGTTAGTCAAATTAATTACCGCTTCCTAGCTACTTATCATATCCCAGTATCCAATTAATCTTGCATCTTTTTCCTTCTCCCTCCGATCTGCACATACGCTCTCCTCTTCAGTGTTTCTTGAATTCTGCTGTCCTTCTCATTCCCAGCTTGAGGAGAAAATGCCTTGCAAGTAGTAGCACCCATCACTCAAAACTAAGCAGGAATTGTGGCTTGCATCACATTCCTTTGTTCTTTCAGTGCGCTGTGGGCTGTGGTTATTAACTTTTTCAATTGTTGTTTTTCATTTCAGTAACCACTGCAGCAGTGTGGACAACCCAGAATAGCCATGGGGCAGGTGGACTAGATCCACAGTGGTGGAAAGACTGGCAGATTTGAGGTCCAGGAAAGGAACACAGAGAAGACCTACATGAACAGGGACTTTAAACTGATGTACAWGGAGGAGAGGAAGGGGCTCGTCTCTGTTTAGGAAGAAAGACAGGAGAATGAAGCAGTCTCTTTCGATTTTTGTTTTGAGGTGGGGGCTGTTTGTTTGTTTGTTTATTTTCCAGAGCACCTGAGAGTTGTCCTGCATTCACACAGTTCAAGAAGGGAAGGGCTCAGGAAAAGTGATTTGTGGCTGCCAAGCTGATTCATCACCATATCCTAGCAGTGGTAACTGCCCCTATTGCACAGTACTGCAGGGCTGCCCCCTCCTTCCACAGCTGCTCTCCTGGCATCCCACTCACTCACCACACTGAGAGGAGGACCGGAGCACAAAGCAGAGGCTTTCRTGTGACCTTTCACGGTCCAACATCTCTAGCCGTTTGTAAAACAGATGCAGCGACTTGTTTTGGTGCTGCAGTCAGTCTGCAGCCCTTTTTGTATTTAATAAAGAAACTTCTGGAGAAGAGTCTGTGAATTCAATATCGAACATGGCATTCTTTACTCACAGTGGTGACCTTAAATCTATTTCCTCTCTTATTCCATTGCAAGTGAATGTAACAGGGGGGTAAAGTGTTTATGTCTGAGCATATTTGTGCAGAAATAATAAAGGTGTAACCCTGTACCCATCGAGCATTAAAGCTGTGTCCTGAAGTAYGACTTAGTCCATAACTAGATGAATGGAGCACTCCCCCTGAGATTCTTTGGGAGACAGTATTAGATTAGTAYACAAATATATATATATCTATAAGCAAAAGGTAGAGTTTTAAAAAGTTTTGCCTTTTTTTTTTTCCCTCAGTTCCATGATGCCTTTTAGATACAGGAGCTTAGTTACCAGTTGTTATTTCTCGCTTTGTGTTGRCAGTTCTTTGCACTGTGCTGAATCAATATTAACTTGGTTTTGTGTATGTCATACAGCAAGGCAGATGACAGACTTTATTGCTGTGTAGTTGTTGTCATTAATGTTAATTTTACTGATAGGAATGGAGTCCCCTCCTCTGAGAAATATCTATGCTTTATGAAATCCTGACCCTACAGCTTCCAGCTGCCATTCAGTGCAGCCTGGGGAGGGCCCATGTGTCACAACCATAATGTTGGCACCCGCTGCTTTCCGTGTCAGRTAAGATGTAGTGTGCTCTGTGGCACCATGTGGGTTGTGTTCCCAAGCCCTCCACAGATATCTTTCTTGCATTTCCAAGAAAGAAGGATGAAGGCCTTGAAAAGGCCTTGGAAACCTCCGTGGGGACACTGAGAGCTCAACCTCCTTTCTCACAGTCTCTGTGAAACTTCCCAAGGTCTTTGAAACCTGACCAATAAATTGCTGCTTTCTAAGRCAGTGCCAGAGGCAGCGAGGTAAGCACCAGCAAGGCAGAAACAGCATCGTGGGTCCATGTGCCAAACTGGTCCTCTCAAAGGGCCCAGAAGAATCCCCTGGTTATAGTGGTGATAGTTGTGATCCTGTGCTGAAAGATGCAATTTTGTTCCGAAAGTTGTGCTTCCATTTGTTACATATGAAAAATGTATGGCATCTTTCTTGATATTTTTGTATTTATGCTTTGAGTAGCTYGTGAGAACTTACAAATTAGCTGATAAATTTAATCAGAAAGCTGGAACTTTGGGAACTCTAGCACTTTGTCCCAAATACTTCCAGCCTATCCATTGATAGAGGCAAGTCACGACTACATCTGGACAAAGGCCATTTGTTTGTTTTAATGTGAAAAATAATGCTTGACTTTTACCGTTATTCCTTGGAAGTGAAAACTTTCCCTAGTGGAGATTGCTGCAGGAAGCTTGCTTCCAGGGAGGCTCAAATCATTGCTCTCTTGCAGTTGCTTGGCATCTCCCGTCGCGCTGTTGAGTTGTCTCAGCGATCACTGTCCGCTCTTCCCGGGAAGGTGGGCTGTAAGCCATGCCCCAAACCCGTCTCAGGGGCCCGGGTTCACTGCCCTGCAGCGYTTCCTTTGGCACATGCAGTGTCACTGCAGTGGCTCCAGCCAGGGCAGGGCAAGCTGACGAAGCCACTTGTTTGGAAGCACCAGCTGGAGCAGGGAGAGCTTCCYGCAGGGCAGCGTATCCGCATGCTCGGGCAGGAGGGAGGCACCAGCCCTGTGGGAGACGCTGCTTCTGCGCAAGTCTGAGAAAATATACCTGTGTGTCTCTCTCTGCAGGGAGAAATACACGTTATGAAAAATAACAGCAGAAAGCAGCAGTCCCAAATACATTATCTACGACTCCCCAAGCGTATGTGCTGTGCTGRCAAAGCCCAGGCTCTATCACTCGTCAGGCAGGGTTGAGCTTTGTGCTGCTCCACAGCCGTCCAACTACTGCTGGGCCACCAGCATGCACCAGTGGGCATAGTCCAGTCCATTAAGCCAGCTGAAAAGCACAACTATCATTTGCTTTCTCCAAATAACTAGGAATAGCGGAGGTAGCATTTTRTCTGATTAATTACTTGCTGCCTGTGGAGGAACTTCTAATTAACTAAAGAAGAAATTCACACAATGATTTAATTAAGGTCGAGAAGGTTTTAGTGGAACTGCATGACAGGGAAGCATGACAAATATTACAAGCAGGAAATGCCAACAGAGAATATTTAGAGTCCAGCTTAGCAGCCGTAATGATTTTAGGCTATTGAAGACTGCAGTTCAGGCGGGTGCAAGGACTTAGTCTGTGCTGTAGTTGCAYAGCAAAGAAGTACAGAGCAAAATCCAGAGCCTATATTTAAATCTTAGTGTATCTTGGCATGCGAATCCCGGCGGTGCCCGTGGTGGTGCTTTCCTCGCCTTCCTGGACCTCTGCACGGTTGGGTCGTCCCGTCCCGAGCAGAGCGTGGGGCTGCAGCACCGCTGGCCACCTCACAGCGCTGCGCTTGGTGGGGGCTCTGCCCTCCGTCCCCCGCGGTGTGCCCGGCACACAGCRGAGCCCCCTGCGTGGTGCAAGGGGTGGCCTCGGAGGCTCTGCTGGGCACAGGAGCTGGGCACTGGGCTGCGTGGGCGGGAGCGGCTGCCCCTGACTCTGTGCTTGTGCCCGCCAGGGGAGCAGGTGTTTGCGGGGCTGGAGCAGCACGCGCGCCAGGCCATGATGAAGAGCGACTTTCCCGGCGCCCTCGGGGAGCAGGAAGCAGCCATGCGGCCGCTGCCAGACCGCGACTCCAGCAGCAGTGAGTTCTGCCCCAGGGCAGCGGGATGGGGGACGCCGGGGCGGGCTGGGGCGGCGCGGCCCGCGGGGGCTCGGAGGGCTGCCCTGTCCCTGCCCCAGGCCCAGCGCCCGCTCCTGCCTGAGCCGGCCTGGAGCAGCCGCTGTGTGTGCCCCAGGTGACAGTGACGACGGGGAGACGACGCAGGATGACGTTTCTTCCCATACCTCCGAGGAGGACGGCTCAGTGGCGAAAGTGAAAAGGGAGTTAGAGCGTGCAGACCAAGCCGTGGCTGGAAGCCCACCGGTGAGGGAGAACAAGGCAAGTGTCCTGGCGCTGCGACCTCACACCTGCCCGTGAGAAAGCGTAGCACTGTCGGAGCACCCTCCTGTCCCCACCAAAACCTCTTCTYGTTCCTCCTCTCACCATCTCCAAAGAGTCTCTCAAAGAGTCTTCTCAAAGAAAATGGTCTTGAGAGCTCTTGGGCTGCCACTCTTATGGCTGGCTGTGAAGACCCCGCAGAAGGTGCCCAGTACCTTTGGTTCCAGCTCCTTCCTCTGGCCTATTTCACCTCCTCTCTTACTACAGAGCAGATCCTACCAGCCAGAACCATTGGGCTGCAARAGCAGAGATGCATGCGGGGCTGGGAAGCCTCTGTTTTTCCTTCCTGCAACTGCAGGAGTTTTGCTCAGAGGTTGCATGAGGGACATTTTRGACCATCTTTTCTCACTATCAGGACAGCGAACCCCTCCGAGGGACTGGGTGTAGCACGCAGTCCATTCAAGGCTGGGACACAGGCTGATAGCTGCTGAGGAGGGCGGGGTGGCCGCACCGGGACCTGTGTCTCACACCAAGATGGGCTTTTCTCCTTGCAGGCACCTGAGAGTTTGCGTGCTGACCCTGTGCTGGGGCTGTCACAGTGTCCCCTCTGCCAGCTGGAGTGTGGAAGCAGAGAGCAGCTCATTGCTCACGTCTACCAGGTAGGGACCGTTCCACACCTCTGGCCCTGGCYTCCTCAGTGCCTGCCCCAAATTCAGACACAGTCCGGGACAGGAGCTATGGGGTGACTTTGTCCTGGTCYTTGCAGTCACTGAGCTTCCAGCTGGGACGTGAAGCCAACGGCAGATAGTCAAGGGAATCCTGGAGAAGGAACAAGGCACTGTGTGGCAATATGGGGAACACAGCTGTGTCCYGAGGCAGTCCCTGCCACCAGCTCCTGGCTGAGACAGGCAGTTCCTTKGGATTAAAAGCGGAAGCAATTCTGCGTCATTCAGCGAGATAAGGAGCCCTCCTCATCACTCCRTTCTTTATTCTGCCACTTTATCTCGGTTCCTTCCCACGGCAGCAGCTGCTCTTTCTCTGAAATGATTCTGGTGTTGCTGGAAATCTGGGCTGGGATCTCACGGGTTTTGTTGTCAGGGCTCTCTCCATAACACATCAAAGTCTGCAAAAGGAGGAATGAAGCAATTGGCCACTTGTCTGCACCAGCTCACTATCCTCAGCTACTATTGCAGTGAGCAYTTCCCCACCAGCATCCTGCCTGCAAAAGCAACTCTGCAGATGCACTCCTAAAAGGGCCAGTTCTTCTCATCCAACCGTTCTGGCCCCGTTTCTCAATTCTGAGAGGTTTCCTCCTGTTTAATCTATGACACCTCAAATTTCTTGAGCTTGGTCATGGACTTCTCAGGCAGAAGTTTCAGTGGTTAAGTGGTCCTGTTCCAAGAGGCAGAACTAAGTGGTTTACCATGTCTATTGARCATGCCTGCAGCTGGGCAGGACCTAGGTAATTTATCACTAACATCCTAATGTTTGTTTTGCAGCACACTGCAGCTGTGGTGAGCGCCAAGAGCTACATGTGTCCAGTATGTGGCAGAGCCCTCAGCTCGCCGGGATCTCTTGGTCGACACCTCCTGATCCACTCGGAGGACCAGCTGTCCAACTGCGCCGTGTGCGGAGCGCGCTTCACCAGCCACGCCACGTTCAACAGGTCAGGGTCACCCTGGCTGGTGAGTGGGCTAGGGCACCTGTGATACACATTAGGTGGGTGGCCTGGAGTGGTAAAGGAATAATGTCTGGAGGGGCTGGAGAGCTGTGAACAGCTCTTGTGAGAGACACTCCCTCSATCCTTCCTGCCTGGAGCGCCAAATCACTGCTAAGGGCTGGGCCTCCATAAGTCATCCTGCTAAAATGTTCCTCCCTGTTCCTTATGTTCCTACACAGAACCAGAACTGTACAAAGAGCACGGGAGTCTCTGGCTGCTGGAGAACAGCCCCTGCTTCCCTTGCCAGCAGTCATCACATCAGGTCTATGCTGGCCAGTGTTTTAGTCTGCCCAGCGGGTTCCTTATTTCCAGGGCAGGAGGACAGACAGAAACCAAAATGTTCCTGGTCTGTGTCCTGTCTGGTGGAACTTCAGTCACTGACTAGTGCAGCTGAGCAGAAAAGAAAAATACAGAGATATTGAGGAGAAGAGTTTGCTCCTCCTGTGCTCTCTTCCACCCCAGAAACTGCTCTAGGCCAGCTAGTCCCCTTCCTTCCTCTGCATAAGATGCTGCTTTGGTTTAGCACAGGCCTCTCTCCTGGCCCGCAGCAGGGGCACAGACCCTTGCAGCCCCCAGGCAGAGTGTGAGTGAGGACTCTGTCAGCACCAGGTCTCTGACTTGCTGCTCTTTCTGCTTCCCAGCGAGAAGCTGCCGGAGGTGCTCAGYGCCGAACGCCTGCCCCTGCCGCAGAGCGAGGGACCCTCTGCTGTCGAGGGCAAGGACGTTGCTTTTCACGCCCCCGTGTATCCCGCGGGCGTTCTCCTTGTGTGCAACAACTGTGCAGCTTACCGCAAGCTGCTGGAGACGCAGGCCCCCGGCGTGCGCAAGTGGGCACTTCGTCGGCAGAACGAGCCCCTGGAAGTGCGGCTGCAGCGCCTGGAGCGGGAGCGCACGGCCAAGAAGAGCCGCCGGGACAACGAGACGCCGGAGGAGCGGGAGGTGAGGCGCATGCGGGACCGGGAGGCCAAGCGGCTGCAGCGGATGCAGGAGACAGACGAACAGAGGGCGCGGCGGCTGCAGCGGGACCGGGAGGCCATGCGGCTGAAACGCGCCAACGAGACCCCGGAGAAGCGGCAGGCCCGGCTCATCCGGGAGCGCGAGGCCAAGCGGCTCAAGCGCCGCCTGGAGAAAATGGACATGATGCTCCGGGCACAGTTTGGCCAGGACCCCTCGGCCATGGCAGCTTTGGCAGCCGAGATGAACTTTTTCCAGCTGCCAGTGAGCAACGTCGAGCTGGAGAGCCAGCTGCTGGGCAAAATGGCCTTTGAGGAGCAGAACAGCAGCGGGCTGCACTGAGCTGCAGGTCGAGGACTGAGCCCCAGCTGCGGCACCTGCCACGGGGGCACCAGCGACTTCTGCATTCCAGAGGCTGCTCTGGACCCCGAGTGACTTCCCAGGCCCAGCCTGCCTCACGTATGGTCTGGCTTTCTGCTGGGCATGGGAGGACAGCAGAGCTGAGAGGTGTCTGCCAGAATAGTCCCTGGGGAGCAGATTCTGTGGATGCAGTCTGCCCTGGGGACAACASCMCARCCTGTGAGTGGAGGGAAAATAAATTAATTTTCATGTTTATCTAGTCCGCTTCCGTGCCTTTTGCTTCATCCTMTGCTTGGACCCTCATACCATGATTRGGGTTGGGTTGCTCTAATTCTGCTGCAAGTAAGAAGTCTTCCTTACTGAAARAGGATCTTGTTTCCTGCAGCATGAGTTATGGAGTGGAGGACTCTGCTGGTCCACAGCAACTCCAGGAATAAATATCTTGCCCTTTGTGTCCATAAAGAGGAAAGAAAGAAGAATTGAATGTCTTTAGAAATGACTGTGCACACCCTCTCTCTTAACCCTATTGTTATATGCTTATTTGCAGTAGCATCTATGGGAAAACTAAGAGGAAATTCAGTTCCTGTTCTAAGACACACCGTTTAAAAAGTAGCAGAAGGGCTGACAGAATAGACATTTGCCAGTCTCCTCACAAGTTGATTTTCACATAAATAGTATTTCAGGTTTGAAGATGAAAAGATATTTACCATTCAGTTGAATGGTAAACAATTAGGACAGACCTCTCTATRGGTTTCTTAGTAAGCTGAGCTTGGTCAAGCGTTTTAATTCCACCAAATGCAGACASGCTCATCTGGAACCATGGGTCACTTGCAAGGAATTAATTCTCTTATTGAAGCCCTCCATAACCCACACTGACTTTCCGTGGTCTCTGTGAATAACATGCTCCTAGCGGGAACCATTAACAAACACAACAGCACACGTWGAAAGAGAAATCTCAGGAGATGGAGGGACACAAAAGGTAGTTATATTCTCCCCCATTTGATTTGTTTAAAATTAAGCATTGAAAATGCATGCTTTAACTCTGCATTCTCTGAACTGCAGTCCACCCAACACTCAAGTACTGCACTCCTGTGTGTCGCAGCACCAAGAACCATACTGCATTTCCAGCACCATCGCACTTCCAGTTACGGTCTGCAGTGGTTGCATGATGGCCTAAATAAATACACTGAAAACCCCTGTCTTTCATCACTGTCTCTGCATCAAGTCAAAAATAGCGGCCAGAAGAAACATTCTTGAGGTTAGAAAGTTTGTTGTTGTTGTTTGGGGTTTTTTTTTAAGGGTTTCAGTTGTACTACTTAACTAGATTTAATCATAAACTGAATTTTTCTCTTGCTAGTCACTTTGGAAAACTCACAGTACAGCTGCTGATTGCTGCAAGCTTCACTTACTGATAAAGCCGTGGTATTAAAGGGGTTCAAGAAAGAGTACATAAGATCAGAACCCATCTGCCAGGCAGCTTTAGCATGCTATAGCTTCCAGATCACACTGCTTTAGGATCAGACAACCCACATCCAAATGATCACTGGTGCCACAGACAAGCAAAAAGTCTCAAACACCAAAGGAAAAGCTATTGGTTTATATATAGATATATATATAGATATATACTGTGTTTACAGAGTCAACAAGTTAAATGCAATATTCATAAGAGCATTAACAATAAAAATACAATCTGTGTGTAGCCAAGTACAGACTTAAAATGGTAAAACAGGAAAAAGGATCTCACCAAAAGTACAAATATACAGTACAAATTGATTTATTTAAAACAGTTACAAAAAAAGCACAACAAAATAGAGATTATCCTTAGAATTATTAATGCTTTGTTAAAGATCAGGTAGGAAGAAAGGGGCAGGATGGGGGTCGGAGGGGAGCACCTGACTAGTTCTAAGGCTTTAGATACAATGCAGTTGGTTACATGTTAATACAGCCATTACATAACTGGGATTATAGTGGAGGGATCAGCACTTATCTACACGGACGCCCCCGCCTCGGGCAGCCCCGCTCCGAGGTGGCGCGAGGGCGGCGCGGTCGGAGCAGCTGCCGGGCGGGACGCGGGGTCCCGGGCACCCAGCGCGGCCCGGGCCGGCGCCGCACGGCACGTGCAGCCTCCGCGCGGCGTGTCGCGCCCTGGGCCACGCTGGGAGGCAGGGARCCGCCGTGAGCGATGCTAGGGAAAGGCACATGTGCTGCTGCGGCAGGAACTAGCATCGGGGCTAACCAAGCTGCTGTGGTTTCATTCAGAACACTTTGAGTAACGAGGATGGTTAGTTCTGTACTGGSGAAAGTGACTTGGAGTCGGGGAGGGGGCCGGGGACAGGGACACTGTGAAAGTGCATCATGCTGGCGCGCGGCGGGACGGGGGCAGAGGGGCCTCCGCGCTCCCCCGTCCCTGCGGCGCTTCCTCTGCATAGTCTGGTAGCGGCAGCGCTGGTGGCTCCRAGCACGGCCTGCCCGCTCCGCGAGGCGGCTCCTCCGGCTGGGAGAGACGCGGCTCTCCCTCCTTCACAGCAGCGCAGGGAAGCAGCGGCTCCCGGGGCAGCCGGCCATGCCCGYGCCGGCAGCAAAGCCCGGGCAGCCAACCCGTCCCACGCGTCCTCCCGGCCGCACCTCCTCTCCTTGGGAGCCTTAAGCCTCCTCTTGGGCGTGCTCATCACCAGGCCTGTCTCGCACAGTCTCAGGAGGGCCTGGACACTCAACATAGCAGCCACCTCAGCAGGCGCAACAAGGGCAGTAAAGGCCGAGGGCAGTGACTGGGGGCATTGCTGGGCTGGACCAGGGGACCCCAGCTCCCCACAACCCTTGGCAGGCAGCCAAGCGCCCAGGCTCTGCACTGCAGCCCTGCCACGGGCACCGCAGCGCGTGGGGGCACAGTCCTGGGCACCGCAATGCAGCAGTGCAGCCCCAAGGTCTTACCCTGCGTCTGCCGCGAGGCAGATGGGACGGGGCAGGGTAGCCCTGCGGTCCTGGGCTGCAGCACAGAGCCCTGTTGGTTCGCGGGATCTCACCTGCCCCTTCGGGCCGCTGATCACGCAGCGCAGATGTAGCAGTAGGTCCAGCAGGACCCAGGACGGGGTGGTCCCTGCAACCCCCTCTCCAGCAGACAGGTTTCCATGCTCAGAGAGGCACCGAGCAGCTCTGTACCACAGCCATGCTCGGACATCCCCTCTGCACATACAAACCAGCCCTCTCCTAGCTGTGGTGTCCGGCCCTGAAGTCCCTCAGCAGGCACCACGCGAGGGCAACAGTTGGGGCTCCTCCGCTTTCTGACCGTGGCCACAGACACACGGGTATCCTGAGCACTGTGCACTAACCAACACGGAGCGAGGGCTTGCTGCAGAGTATCCATCAAGCAGCAAGGGACACGCAGGATAGGTGTGAGGCGATGAAGCCCAGCGCCTGCTTTTACTGACAAACAGTATCTGCTCCTGCACCGCAGGAGGCAGAACCTCACGACAAACTCACTGCAACTTTACACTTCCCGATGATGCTGAGGAGAGCGACTGGGAGCAATGCGTCCTTGGGGGAAGTCACAAAGGACGCAGGCAGCAGCCCCTCCTCAGAAACCACCGTGAGGCACCAGGACTAAGGCGAGAGCAGAGCGTGTCTCCATCAAGACCTGAAAAGGGGCAGTTCTTAGATACAGGCATTTCAAAGGCAGCACAAGCAGCTAGCAGCGCGCTAAGACAAGAGGCTCAGTGCCCCGGAGGGAAGGGACACGGCGGAGATGTCCGACTTGGAGCCAGCTGCAGCCGGGCGGCTACGGGGCACACTTCTGAAGGACACRCACAGCCCTGAGACACAACCACCATGAGCTCAGCAGCAGGACAGCGACACGGCTGGGGTGCCGACACACGGGGCACCCGCAGGAGGAGAGCACCAATGCCCAAACAGCGAGGCATGCCTGACAGCAAAGCTTGGAAAGACGGGGAAAAGGAGGCAGCAAATGGGATGCTAAACATTGGGAGGAGCACGAAGAGCCTGGCGAGGCCTGGGCACTAAGGATGAACCCAACAGGCTCTGGCAAGCATGGTCCCAGCACAGAGATGGGCACCTGGACACAAGGAGTACTTCAACCCATGTTCAGAGTGAAGGCTCTTATCTTCAACGTAACAGTGACTATTTCTTTATTCTAGCTAAGCATTTAGAGTTGGTTTCATAATAAATTGTCAGAGGACAAATTAGTGTAACTACAGGAACCTTTACTTGAATGGAGTGTTATCACCATAACGAGGTATTAATACACATCTATAGTCAAATCTCACTGTGAAAGAGACTACTCTGGATTTTACCGTGTTGTTCTACAGAGGAACTCCAAGGTGAAGCATCAGAATAATGAACAGAAAAACATAYAGAAATGCCCTATGATGCTGTGATATTTTTAGTCCCTATATCAGTCACGGAGCTGTAATTAAGAGAAGCTTTGTACCTTGCCTGCACATGCACTAACACTTGTCTGTTGTCTAGAGCTTATTCAGGAAAATGCCTGCAGTGAAGAATTAGCCATCTGGAAAGTTTTCTTCTGATTTAATTACAATACACTCTCAGTCTCCTCACAGTAAAAGAATGTGTTTCCATCCTTCCCTAGAGAAGGCTAAATGTATTTTATTCCAGCTTAAAAAAAAAATGGAGGGGGGGGGGGTGGATTACAAACATGGGAAGAAAGATTTGATTTGGTGTCAAATAATTAAATGCATTTCTTAGCAAGGCAGGAAACTGTCATCTCCCATCCCAGCTCATGCTCCATCTCAAGTGCTCAAGTCTTTCTGACAATTTCCTATTTACCTGCACCCAAACCCATCTTTTTGGTCCTTCTTCTCCAATTTCTGCCATTGGTGCAGATGTCTACAAATTCTTTGCAAGAAGAAAGAGCGATTGGATTCAGTGGAAGAGACAATAAACAGAACCATCAGAGAAGCATCTGCAGCCTGCCCTCAAGAGCTCCAYTGGTGAACAGTCCTTTTAAAGTGCATGTATGAAGAATGAGGACACTGGGAGTAGGGCCCCTAAGCTCCAGTGGGGACCCACCTTTCCCCATCTTGAGAAAAGAGGAATAAAATCTTCAGCAATTTTATCTGCTACCTTGAACTGCATCTGCCTTCCTCATCTCCCCACCTCTCCTGAATGCGCAGGCCCTGCCCTGCAGGGAGCCAGGAGCTCAGAGAGGCACAGAGCCCCAGCCTCTGGAACAACCCTGTCCGAGCTCTCCAGCACATCTCGCATACTCCAGCCCAGCTCACCTGCTGCTGCTCCCTGAGGCATCAGGGCCCTCTTGATTCCTCAAGAGAATCTGGTCAGCCACTGAACCGGAGCAAACCCAGTTCTGCAGGGCAGAGAGCAGCCTTACTGGTGAACCTGTCACAAAGTCTGTGCAATTTCTTCACCCGGTGCAGGTAAGGCTTGCGCAGGGTGYGTGCCCCAGCTCACAGCCTCCAGGGATCACTTCCCTGCATTGGAACGTCCTTCAATAGACAGTTTGACCTCCTGGGGAATGAAAGAGGGACGGAGCAGGGACGGCCGAGGTTCCTCTGCCTGCACGCTGTATCTTTGGAAGCCTGGGGCTGCCCAGCTGTGCTGACTGCCAGGCTCAGGCTGAGAGGTTTCTGTGGGAGAGACCTGCGCTGTACCGTCCCTTTCGGGGCGGCTCTTCCTCTCAGCAGCTCTGTCAGGTGGCTCTCTACACCCCTGTGCTGTTCTTTCAGGTCTCTCTCTAGCAGATATCAACTGACCTGTGAGAGGGTAATTAGCCTGAGAAGCAGAGTTGCCGTTCATGCTCTGTAAACTGATTGATATGCAGACGTCGCCCACCTGCAGCCTGTGACAAGGCAGAGCAAAGAGCTGAGCAGTCCGCCCTGGGCTGCAGGAGGACCAGCCCTGGCCATACACAAAGAAGGGATGCTCTGGGGGCACATCAATGCTCACTTTACTTTGCTGTTCCCCAACCACAAAATGCAACGTGACAAACCCAGGCCACTGGCTTTCCTGAATATCCACCACAGTGCTGGAGTCAATCTTCAGGCCCCCGCTCACCTCAGCGCTGCGGACAAAGTCTTGAGTCTGCAGGTCCTCAACCCGCTTCAGCTCTCCTGTGGCCAGCTGGATGATGGCTCCTTTCATGAAGTGGGAGGGCAGATGTGAGGAGCTGGGCGGTGGCAGCTGGGTCATGTCCTTCTCGAGCGCGCTCCCGCGAGCCTGCGCATCCGGGCTCTGCCTCACCGGGGTGTCCGAAGAGGAAGACCTGATGGGCTCAGACACGATGGGTACCGGGACTGGCTTGCCGTTGGCTATCACCATTCCTTTGGTTAAGTGTCTTTGTCTAACCGTCTCATCAGGAGATGTTACAAATGGACTCRCAGACTGGCTCTTCTCAGCAGCAGCTCTTTCTGTCGTGCTTCTCAAAGCGTCCCTTGACTCCCCCTGCTGATCAGGGATGTTATGGCAAAGGTTTAAAGGGCTCAGGTCATCCTTCCTCTGGGCTGCCAGAATATGGTAATCCTGAGACGCCAGCACCCCCACCACCCTCTGCACCTCCAGATCAGCATCTGGGGTGCTTCTGTGTGCGGGCACAGAGACTTCTGTGCGCAAAGTCTGGTAACCTGAAATAAACTGTCCATCGACCACACATGCCACCGCAGCCCCTGGCAGACCGTCTTCAGCTTTGCTGCTGGCYGAGTCCACAGCCTCACTGGCCCTCACCGTGTTATGCTCCAGATGYCTCTGTCCACCATTGGCAGCAACTACCTCTGAACTCATCTGAGTGTCTTGCTGAGGACGGTCTGGACTTCTACTTGCTGCAGGTGTCTCGTATGCCGAATATCCCGCTGGGAGGCGAGACATCTGATAATAAACAGGAATTCTACCTGGTGCCATATCTAGTGGCTGGGTCCCTGCATGGTGCTGTGCCTGGCCAGATGGAGAGACGGCAGAAGCAGATTTGCTGAAGGTGTGGGTAGGAGAGGTAGTCTGGGGAGAAGGAGCGGCTTCCTCTGTGAAGAGCGAGGCATATGGCACGAAGTGAGGGACATGAGAAGCCGTGAGGCTGGCGGAAGGAGACAGGAGTGGGCTAGGCAGGAAGCCAGGAGGGACGGCGTAGGGCACGGTGTAATGGGAGCCGATGAACTGCAGAGAGGTGGGGGGGATCTGCGTGTAGTGGATGGGAGGGTAGGGCACCCCCGGGTGCTGGATCAGCGGCGAGGTCACGTTGAAGGCCGGTGGCAGGGGACTCACATTCACCACGGGGTGCAGGCCCGTGGGGGAGAAGGTGGCAGGCGGCACTGCAACTTTGTAGAGCATCCCATACTGGTCCACTGTGAGCCCTGCCACAGCCTCTGGGCCCTCGCCTGGGCCATAGCGGGGGGCCGCAGGGCCCGGGCCCGGCCCCGCCGCCCGGCCCCACTCGGTGCCCTCGCCTGAGGCCTGGGCACCCGCGGCGCGGGCGGGCTCGGTGCCCACGCTGGCGGGGGGCAGCTCCCGTTTCTTGGGCGGCAGGCACTCCTGGCTGCGCTCGTGGCCCGCTCTCATGGCGCCGCACGGGGTCCCGGCAGGCCCGGCCGCCGCGCTCACTCATGGGGGCGCCCGCAGGGGCTGCCGCTCTCCGGCTCCCGGCTCCCCGCGGGCCGCCGCCTCACCTGCACCGGAACAGAGGGAGCCGTGAGCCCCGCGCCGGGCTCCGCCGGGACTGGCCCCAGCCCCTGGGGGAGCCCCGGGTGCCGCGAGCTCCGGGGCCAGCGGAGCCCCAGGAGTCCCGGTAGAGCCCCCTCCCAGAGGCCGCTGAGCCGCGGGCGCAGTCGCGATCCCTGGGACAGAGGGAGTGAATCCTGGTCGCGCCGCGCCGCCCCGCGCCCCCGCCGTGCCCGCCACTCACCCGCCATCACCCGGCGCCTCCGCTACGACCCCCATCGGCCCCGGCGCCGCCCGCCGCCGCCTCGGCCCCGCCCGCCCGCGGCGCCTCGCGATGACGCAGCTTCGCGCGCCGGAAGTGAGCGCGGCCGGGGGAGGCTCGACGTCACGGTGCCCGTGGGCTGTCCCGGCGCTCGCGTTTCCCGGCAACGGCGGCTCCTCCAGAGCCCGGTCCCCCCGGAGCCGCTGCCCGGGCGCGCCCCGTACGGCCGGATCTCCCGCTCTCGCCCCGTTTCATGGCGCCGCGCTCAGAGGCGCCCCCGAGGAGCGTGCGTGGATCGCGCGGGGGGGACGTTTCCTTCCTCGGACAYGCGGAGGGAGCGGCCCGGGGCGCGGCTCCAGGCAGCGCGCCCGCCGCGGCGAGGCAAGCCCACCCCGTCTGCCCGAGCTAGGGAACGGACACGGGCAGGCGCGGGAGGCTGTTGCACTCGAGCCCCGCTCACAGTCCCCTGGGCGGGTTCTCCAGCCCCGCGGYGCTCCCTGGGCCGCCGGGCGGTGGCGCCCGTTCTGCCCCCCAGCCTGCGCGCCCGGAACCCCCGTTCGGGGCAGCGCGACCCGCCCGGCCGCAGCACGRGCCTGCGCTCGCCGCGGGGGGATCACGCCGGAGCGTGACGTCATCAGTGACGGCCGTGGGGTCGGATCGCAACGCTGCGAGCCAGTTCCGCGGGTGCTTCCGCCGAGCAAAGTAGTGCCGGGACTTCCTCCGCCCAGCGCCGCCGCTCCTGCTCCGCCGCGGCCGCTGCCGTCGCCGCTGCCGAGCTCGCCGCGGCCGCACCCTCCCTCCCCGCCCTTCAGCCACCAGCCTCCGGGAGAGCGCGAGGGGAGCGCTGGGCCGCGGATCCCTCCGCCTGCGGTATCGGTGCTGCGGCCGCGCCGCCGCCATTTTGAATGCCTGGCTCCTGCCGCCGTCGCTGTCTCCGCCGCAGGGACCGGCCCGGTGAGTGGGGCTTGCGCCGCCCCCATGCCCCGGCCGTCCCGCGGCCCGGCGGCYGCTCGCTGTCCCGCCGCGGCCCCCTGCACCGCACGGCCCCGCCGGCCTGGGGGCGGCGCTGGCTCCGCCGGCCCAGGACGCCGCTCGTCGGGGAGGCCTCGCGCTTCTTGGCCGCCGCGGTGGGGAGGCGGCGCCCGGGGCCCCCGGTCCTGCCGCGGGGAGCTCGTGCTCTGCCCCGCTGCTGCTACCGCGCTGCTTTGGGGCGCTCCGCGCCGCCCTGGCCGCGCCCTGGCCGCTCGCAGCTCGAGTCCCGGTAGTGGCGAAAGTGCCCGGGTTSTGCCCAGGGCGCCCGAAGGTGGCCGAGGAGCAGCGCGGGCCGCACCGCGGTGAGGAGGGTCGCTCGCGGAGCCGGCACTGGAGCGGCCGCTGTGGGATTTGCCACCCTTTTTCTTCTCCCCCATACTGCGAGGCGAGTTGTTGCTTCCTCGTAATTTCAGGATTTCTGGTGTCTGGAAATTTTATTGTAAATTACTTTTTTTTCTTTTTTCTTTTTTTTTTAAAGGGGTTTGGAGTGAATTTTAGTTCCTGGGCCAGGAATGTGACCAGAATGGGATCCTGGTATGGGATCCTAGTAGATCCTTGGAAAGCAGTGTTTTCTGTGCTAGAAAGTGCCTGTGCAGTGTTTTCTGTGCCTGAAAGTGTATTTCACACCTATTACCCTAACTGGAGCAGAAGGCTGCCCTTTCTCCCCACGTAGTGCCCTGAAATCTTAGATTTGAAATGATACAGGTAGTGGTTGTAGATATTTTTTCCCACTCCTGTCTTGCTTCTCAGCAGCACAAATATATGTCAGTTTTTCGTATGACTGTTTCTTTTGTCCATTTCTATGCACTATGCTGGTATCTTTTGTTTTATTTGCGTATCTCACTCTCCTGCCAAAT
Organism: Eudromia elegans; assembly: GCA_003342815.1. Lineage (NCBI taxonomy): Eukaryota > Metazoa > Chordata > Aves > Tinamiformes > Tinamidae > Eudromia > Eudromia elegans. The sequence goes on from PTEX01000103.1 coordinate 2,528,421, forward strand.
TCTGTCTTTTGCCCACTCATGCGCACTGTGGCATTTGGCAAGGGAGCCGAAAACTTTGCTGGACACCTGGGAGCTCAGGGAGCACAAGAGCTGTTTYTGAGACAGCATGCGGTGTAGGCTTCTCTCATTCTTTCCATGGCARGAGAAGGAGAATGTTTAAGTTTCTGTGCTGTGAAGGAGAAAGAAAGGTTGGAGTGATTCTTTTGCAAGGGGATCAATTTTTAATCTTTTCTCTACATAATACAACTTTTAGTTTCCTTCCTCCTTTGATAGAAGGAAGAAGAACATTGTCTTCTTTCATTGTTCTTGTTAAATTTTTTTTTTTCCTCAATAAAACGGTTGCAGTGGGAATAGACAGGTCCTTCAGTACCTTTTTTGCTGTGTCCTGGCTGAAGACTAAGGAAGATGAAATATTCTGATTCTTGGTACTTTCTTTGTGCCCAGAGCCCTGAGTTAGTGTTGAGGAAACTGATGACAGCGCTAAGTTTGACATGCAACAATGTGGAAGGGTTGGAAGCTACTACGAAGGGATCGGAGTTCTCTGTCAAATTTTGTGCAGACAGAACCTACTCTGGTTAACATGCCTCAGGTTTGGAAAACTGCTTTTCAAAGTGAAGAACTAACAAAAACCTTAGTTKCTTCGAGCAGCAATCGTGCAGAAAATATTCTTGTGACTTTTTTTTTTGTCTATTTGTGTTCTTATTGAGTTGGCGATGTATATAATTTCAAACTGTACTTTAGAGATGGGCTATTTGTGTTTTTAATAACAGAGCAAAAATCTCTTCTGTCTGAAAGTGGCATTAGTTTGTTCTCTGGTGTTCTTTGAAAAATTCTCATTTATCCTGGTAGCAGTATTACTTTATTGGATACATGTTTTGAGGCTAATGAAGTAAATACATAATTGGATATGGGTTTTGAGGTTAATAAAGTAAATATGTAATGATTATCATCAAATCTAGCCTAGGTTGCTGTCATTCAAAAATCAAAGTTGTAGTGTGAGTGCAAACAAATCTGCTGACAGTACAAGGTTGTTGGAGCAAGGATGCTTTCTTCCTCACCTCTCTTCTGAACAATGTGATGGCCTTTGACTCTGAAATACTATTATGCTACGTTTCTTGTTTTTAAATGTGACTGGAAATAGTACTGTCACTTCCTCTGAGTTGGCCTCTAATGTCTTGGTTTTAAGAAATTTTTTTTCTTTTTTCTTTTTCCCTCTCCCCACCTCCCCAACCTCCCTCGCTGCTGTCTTTGTGTAATGTATGTTACTTTACCTTTTATTATTGTACTGTATTTTAACTCTGTTTCCTTTGACCCCTACTTCTGGATTCTCAACCTTACTTATCTTATACTTTACAGGTTCTGCTGTTCTATTAAGTAGCTGTTTGTAAAAATAGATTGTTTTTTGACTTTGAATGTTGTATGGTTGGTTGCTGTTCTTGTTAAGTCTGTGTTGCCTTTGGCCTTCTTGATGGTGGCCAGGCTCCTCGATTGTGTTTACTATTTCTTGTATAAATATCTATAGCTAAGCAATGTCTCACTATATTTTTCATAGCTTGATCTGTAGTAGAGATCTGTAGTATGTATTTACACTTCTGGTTTTACTGCTAGTGTATATATTTGTGTGTGTGTGTGTTTGAAGCCTACTGATTACCATGTGGAGGTGAGATATCAGGCAGAAGTAATTATCTGTTGCAGTTATTCCCCTCAAACAGCCTGGACATGTCTTCCTCTTCCTATTTCTGTACAGCAGGTTTTATTCAGTTCTGCTGGAACAAGTGGGGCCATTCTGTTACTGATTTCAGTGGGAGCTGGATCAGAGTTTAACTTTTGGAAAGTTGCATAATTACTCTTGTTTGAGAAGTGAGATTGTTTATGCACGAGTTGAGTTGCAGCACCTTCATTGTCTGTTTTAGGTTGTTTATTTGGAAATATGTGTTTCTGTAGTCTTGGGTTGGTTTTTAGAATAAGCCAAGTTGAGAGTTTTATATCCAGCTTTCMGCAGGAGCTGTGACTAGTTACATGGCTTATTTGAGTGGAAAATTGAGAAACATTCCCTCAAAAGGTGAAGCTGTTCTGTGATAATTCAGTGAGCTTCAGCGGGTCTTGCAATTTATTGTTTCCAGAATTGAAGAGTAAATAATAGAGAAACTTAAAAACTTTGTGGGTCTTTTTTTTTTTTTTCCTTAATAAGGTTGTTAGATTTCATTTCTGTATTGAACATGTGCTTTTGATATTTTTAAAGATATGCTAACACTTCTAAATAGATTCCAGAGGATAGGATTTCAACTCATTTGAATGCTTAAGGATTTAACTACGTACAGTTCCTAGTAAATTACTGTAATTTAGCTAGAGCACTTGGGAGTTGTTTACATGTGGAGTTTTGGTAATATTTGATGTTGCTTGCAAAATTGATAACCAAATAATTTGTATTAATTGTATTTGAGTATTATGGTGTTCTAAGGGAGATTTTTAGCAAGAATCTTTAGTTAGATCTCATTTGRCATGGTGACCTGTATAAAACTGAAAATTTCAAACAACATAAGCTTAAGTGCTAAAAAAAATACAACAGGGAGAAAATAACCATTCAGACTAAAATGAAGTGTTTTAAATATTGATTTCCCTTCTTCTTGCCCTTCTTGGATAATAATGAAATGTTTTCAGCTGTTCATAGTGTAATGAGTTGGATAAGGAAAGAAAACTCTCTTTATAGCACAGGGGCAAAATTCATGAGTAACAAAGGAAAGATAACTGAACTTTCATGCAGTCCAAAGAGTGGAAAGGAAAGCTGAGAAAATATGTGTGTTTTATTTTTTAAAATTTGTATTTGTTTRTTTTGTAAAGGCACCATGTTTCAGAACAGTTTGATCTTGATATAAGTTACCTCAAAGGGTGAGGCTTTGGAAATGAGAAAACAGACTAGATGAGTTTGTGGAGTTCCATATTTGACTGACCAGATTTTGTAAATATAAACTGTAAGGTTCTTTCCAGGTATTCAAGGACAATCACTGAGTTCTAGAGCTTGCAATTAGTAAAGAAAAGGGAGAGGAAAACTACTGATGTAAACAAAATGAGGAAAGGGACAATTAGGGCTAAAACTTACCTTGTCATTTGTATTAATGTGTAAAGAATAAACACATAAGCTGTACTGAGGGAGAATGTTAGTTATTCCTGAAAAACAAGACCTGCTGCTAGGGAAGTTCTAAACTGCTTTTAGCCAGCTGAAGTTGAACTTGGAGTCCGTCATTCCTAGACAACGTGTTTGTCCTCTCCCTGCTCATTGGTCAGTCATCTTGTGCAAGAAAATGCATTTCTCTAATATATAAAAGCCCTTAAAACTTGTTTGTTCTTGGCAGTTGGGTATTTGATTGCTATGTATTTGTCACCAGAAGTGACTTTAAAAAGTCTTTCAAATGCTTGATAGACATTCTTATTTCAAGACAAAAATTGTCTAGTCAAAAATGAGTACATCACTAAATACGTGTGTTAGTTGTTCTTAGCTCTAAATTATTTAATCCTTTTAATCTTCAAGTCTTATTTTTTAGTGTTTTTATTCCGTGTCTCATTAATAATCTATTCACTGATGTGTAGCTCTAATTTCTTCTATCAGTGAAGTCCGCACGGTCATATTTCAAGTCGCTGTGGGATTTTGATACAGTTACCGTTTCCCTGGTTTGTCAGAGCCCYGTTCTGGTATTATGTTGCTCATTCTATATCCGTGTGATCAGGAAAAAWTGTAAATATTTGTCAAATCATTTTTGGGGGCCTTGCTAGAGGTCTGTTTTGCTCTTGATACCTTTCACTATGCTGCAGCTTCTCAGAGTTGTACATCCRTGGAGGAAGTGAGGGACCTTGTGCTCTTTCTGATGCTGCTTACGAGTGTGCTCCATGGGTCTAGTCTCCGGTATGGATTGGTTGGCAGTGCATACTAGAACTTGGTATTTGCGCCTTACTGTTCTCCTGTTACCAGTCTCCAGTTTGCATATAGAAAAAATGAATATACAATGAATTCCTAAAGTTGACTTGTATAAAAGGAGGTGAGAAGTCTTATGTGTRTTTCTTGCAAAAGAGAACAAGAAAAGTAGAGCCTATGCAGTCTTCTCTTGTGCTTTTTTTCTCTCTTTATTCTTAGCTCTACATTATGATCTGTAAGTACATACTGTTTTGATTTTTAACCAACCTAAAAAGTACTTGCTAGCTTGTGCAAATTAGTTTGCAATCCTTAAGAACATTCATTTTAACTTTCTCACTGCTTCCAGTCTGCCTTTCCCAATGACTTTTTTAAAAAAAAAACCAACCAACCCAAATCTGCAAAATACGTGCTTCTGGCCTGCAATCACACTGCTTCAAGTGATAGATTTATGGGCTTATTAATTAAGTTACAGTCTGCCACCGACTCAGAGGCATTCAAAGGAACCTGGGTTTAATGGCAGGAAGTGTTTATGATGACTCATTGGGTCACCTTGCTGAGTGCAGCAATATATGGACCTCATGAAGTTGGAGCTCACTTCTGGATGGGGGCGAGTGGAATTGAGATTCTGAACAATGTTTCATCAAATTAAATCCTACACTACTTGCACAAAACTTGGTTTGTTGACACAGGTGCTTGGATTTAGGCTGATCAGCTTTTTTTTTGACTGCTGTAAACTGTGAATATTGGTTTGCTTGATGACCATGAAACCTTTGCTGCCAACCTTAGCTTTGGGACTAACAATCAAGATATGAAAATAGCTGCTCAAACATCCTTGCACCTCTCATTAAATTTGTCTGAGTGTGCATGCAAGGTATGTCTTTGAGTGGTGGTGGTACCTTTCTCAATAGTACCTGACAGTCKTCTTCCTACCAGTCCAGTAATTTAYTCAGCAGACCCTGTGTTAATGCTACCTTGTTGCTTCTCCTCTGATACAGTCATTGACAAAAGAGCTGTAGTTCATGTACTTGTTAGCAGCATGTTGCTCTTAAAGTAGAACTTGGTTAGCTTTGGCCAGAAGAATAGCCAAATTTTATCTTTATATATATGTATAAGAAGTGAAGTTGCACAGCTTCCCCCCACCTGTGGGCTGAGCAAGTCCTTGGCTTAGAGGAGAGCTGCTTGTAACACTAGAGTGGAATGTGACCAGACAACATACTTCAGATGACCCTGCTTGACCAGATGGTCTCCAGAGGTGCCCTCCACTCTGAGGCATTCTTTGCAATTCTGTGACTTATATTAGCTGAAAAAAAATGAAAATAAGTGGAAATTGACAGAATAAGCATCAGGCAGTTCTGATCACTTTGCAAAATCTGTATGGAGTTGTTGTATAAGGATCTTAGTGAGGGTGTAGAAGGAGAGAATTTTATGTTGTCTAATTTTAAGCTTTCTTTTCTGAAGGGAGCCTAGGAAGAATCTTTTGCTTGCAAAAAGCAAGTTTGGATTTCTATATATGCACATGCCTTGATATAAGTTGTAGGAAGAAACTAGTTAAGTCACTCTGTAGATTATAGTAAAACTGACCATATTTGATTCACTTTACTGCTGCTTGGGATGATACTGCAATCAGAGAGTCCCTTAAAATGGCAGCATGGTCAACRCTTGTGCTGTAGAATTGGCAATTGAGACAGCAAAGTGTTTTTGGAGAGCTAATTTGCTGATGRTTATGTGGCAGAGGTGTATGTCTTTCAAATACAACCAACTTTCCGGGAGATCCCATAAAAAGAAAAAGTGTAAGAATTGCTGAATCGTTTAAAACATCTTTTTTGTGATCTTGAGCAAGCTTTTTCCCATCCTTACTGTTCTTCTCACTTGGTGTTTATAACCCATTTTCCTAATACTACAGCATGGAAGAGAACTTGTTACTAGTTTCAGTAACACCGGCCTTTGTGCGTGGAGAGGGCTCTGATTTGTTGCCCAATGGTAAAATTAGTAATAACATCTCCAGTGGAAAGCTCACCGGTACTTCTAAAGAAGCTCAAAAACTGTTCAGCTCACAAATTTGTTCTGTGGCCATTAACACTTTTTTTTTTTTTGTTACAGTGCAACTTTTGCTGCTTTGTACAGTGCCCTTTTTTTTTTTTTTTTTTTTTTAAGGTGCTTGAGCATGTTTCATGGGAACTGCTGTGTTTCTTGATGGTTGTTATGAGATGCATAATGTGATCTGGATTATAGATGGTTTGAGTGTTCCGCTCTCTCCGCCCCCCGCAGAAGTCTTGGTAGAGACTCTCACCAGAGGTTTTTATCGCATGACTGTGCGGTTCTGCAAGGGAGATCCTCTTGTGAATTAATAACTAGCTAAGGAATGGAAACAAAGGTGGCCAGACAATGATAGAAAATCAGTCTCCTTTCATGAYAGAGGTTATTAAGAGGCTTTCTGAGAAACTGTGCTGCTAAGCATATTTGTAAGTTATTTGGAAAAGAGGAATGAATAGAAAGGTGACAGTTTAAAGCCATGGAAGGATTTCATGATATTAAGTGAGTATGCAATACAATGGTGAATTGAATTTATTGTCAATCAATGCAAACCAGCGCTTGTGCTGAAAATTCACTATAATGATAAATACACAGTAAAAGGTTTCAAATAGAACATCATTCAAGAAGCTATCTAATATTTTTATGAAAAATTTCAGCGCTACAGAAGCCAAGCAGACTGACTGTTTTTCCTAAACAGTTGTAACTTTCTAAGTACAAATATTTATATATACATAGTATTTTTTTTGTGGAACTTATAATTAAAGTGTGCCATTTACTACCACAGGTATGAAATACAAAAAGCCTGAGTGCTGTCAAGAAGGGATTGGACAAGTCCGTAGGTCTGTGGAGAGGTGCACACCTGTGGATCAGTAAGTCCCTTGAGCTGCAGCCTGTCCTGGAAGCAGGCAAGAGGCTGAGGAAATGTGGATGTGCTTTAGTGTCCTCTGTGTGCTTGCCACTTCCATTTAAGGAACAGGAGTACTAKGGTACTAGGGAAGGTCGATTTAATGCCTTGCCTACCTTGACCCTGTATTTGTTTGGTTGATTTTTTACTCCATGCAATGCAGCCATACAGGGCAACTGTATGTGCTTGGCAGTCTATTAATGAGGAAGCTCTTGTAATGTTACTGTAATTGTTTGGTGTATGCACGTTATGTCCTATCTGCAGTGGTTCTTAACAGAGAGTCAGCAAGGTATATGCAAGGTATATCGTATTAAGGTTTGTTAGCGTTGTGGTAGGCTTCAGAGTAGTTGGTAGTATGTAATTACTAATCCGTTCTAGGACACAAATATCCTTATATTCCAAAGTATTCCAGATTTCTTGACATCTACAGTATTACCACTTATACTTGCATTAAAAATCCAAAGCTGAAGCATAAGATTTCTGGTTTGTTAGTGTGCAAAGAACCTTAAAGTTCCTGGGAGTGAAAATCGAATGACAAATGTGATTTCTTGGTTGCAAGAGAATCCTTTCTTTATGCAGGGGGAAGCTACCTTTGTATATTGCATAGGAACTTACAAGCATTGAAATACTAGAAAAACGTATGCATGAAAGGTCCCTGAAGGCCAGGGAGTACTTGAAGTGATTCATTTTGTGGGAGGGAAATACTTTTAGGTGAATTTGAACATTTGCAAAACTTTCTTATGGGAAGAAATCAAATATGTGTTTAAAATGACAGATTATTTAACATTGGTAAAAGGATACAGAGTTGCAGAACTAAGTCAGAAGTCTTGAATGTTGGAAAGTAAGTAATAGTCTTGTCTTTTACATGTTATGGTGTCCTCCTTCAGAGCAGTTCRTAATTGTCCTGCTTTTATCATGCAGGAAATATATGAGAGATGTTTGCTCCAAGGAAGTAGTTCAAGTTGAACTGTCTGTACTAAACCACCTGTTATCATATTACACAATCAAATGTAAAGCAGAGGCAGCCTTGTAATTTACATATCGAGTCTATTTTTTTCTTAAATTGTTTTTTTAAGTTCCAGCTTCTGCATGTTTTGCTGTGGTTGTGATAGGTGAAGAAAAAAAAATAATGTTTACAATGTGATTTGATAGTTACTTTATGCAAGGACATTTTTAAGGATAGATTATGCATTTCTGTTCTGTACAGTGAAATGGATGACACTGGGGTGAAATCATATTAGATCTCCAGTATTTACTTTCATTTTGCCAATCCTGTTGATGAGGTAGGAGTATTGTCTAAAAGCCTGTGAAGGATGAAGAATTAATATTCATAAAAAAGCTGTGTTTAGAATATATGGCATTTTTGTTCAGTGCTACCCCAGTGCCAGGGTGTATTGCATTGTGTATGCAATGTCATTTCTTCTTGTAATATTTCAGTGCTTAAAATTAATGACACACTGAGTGGGGAGGGTGGTGCCCAGACAAAAACTGTAACAGACTGTCTTAATAACTTGTCGTAAGTTGATATGGCATTTATGTGTCATCAGAATTGTTTAGTTATATTCAGTCTTGCCTACACATAAAAAGAATGAGATGCATGCATAGTCTTTCTTCTCGAAGTCAGGAGTCCGCTTTGGCGGGTATAACAACGCGAATGTTTTGAATGTAATTCTTAAGTTTGGCTTTTGTTTAAAAGCTGTTTTTCTCTTCAGGGTTATTCAGGAGCACAAGTTGCTCTCCAGGACAGACAGCCCTGTGTGTTCTAGCTGGTAAAATGAAACTACTGAGTGTTACGTAGGATAGGCTTTTCTTGCACACTGTCTTTACACAGTGCCACCAGACAGTAACATGACARGCCTGTTTGTTTTAGAAAGGATTGTTCTGGCTGATGTATAATAAAGGGACAGTGTCAATATGCATTTTTTAAAGAGGAGTTTCTGAAAAGTATCCACAGTCAGGTTTGCTCTTGCCTCTACTTTTTCTCTGCACCAACCCCCCTGCTACCTTCCTTCCCTGGGAAAAAAGTGTGCATGGGAGAATGTTACATGAGGATTTTGATGTCTAGTTGTCAGGAATGCCTGTCTGAAATTTTGTGTTAGTCATTAAGCGGCCTTAATTTTTTTTTTTTTTGTTAAAGATTTGTCTCAATTCATCAGGAATTTGTGATCAGTTCTATTTGAGTGGGACTTGTGAAGAAAATTGGAAGATGTGTWTATGAGATCATGCATTGCTAAGTTCCTTTTTGTCATGTTGTATACTTGATAGCCAGCTCAAAGCACAACAATTCCAGTCTGTAATGTCCAGGGAAAATAGAAGAGCAAATGCGAAAATTTGAATTTCTTGGAGGTGCATAGAATTCCTCTGGTTTTCAGGTTCATTTTAATCAAGCCACTGACGTGTTCTGTATTTTCTTGTCCCTTCAATTTTTATAATTGTGGGGTAGGAAATTTTCTTCATGATAAAATATGAGGTGGTTATGACGTCTTTGGGTACAGTAAAGGGTTTATGGATCTTTCGTCCTTCTTCCAGAGGATGCCAGCCCCTATCAGACTGCGGGAGCTAATCCGGACCATCCGGACAGCAAGAACCCAGGCAGAAGAGCGTGAGATGATCCAAAAGGAATGTGCTGCTATCAGATCATCCTTCAGAGAGGAAGATAACACATACCGATGCAGAAATGTGGCAAAGCTGCTCTATATGCACATGCTGGGTTACCCCGCTCATTTTGGACAGGTAGGTCAGACTTTGCTGCTTGCTGTGCCATGTGCATGTGTCATTATGCTTTGTGATATAGGCACATTGACTCATTTGGAGCACTACTAGCTTCAGTTTTGCTCTCTGCTGTCTGGAATATTTGGGGGCTGTCTTGGCATATGTTCTGAATCTGCATTAGATTTTGACTGTGTAAGTGGGATTTACTGTTTGACAGCTATTGCTATGTAAATTTCATCACAAAATATGCTGATTTTACCAGACTGTCCACTCCAAACTGGCCATGTTTCTGCAGAACAGTAGTTCATAAACTCCAGTCTAGGGGTAGAAATAAGGGTATTTCTAGACAGGATCAAAACAGCACATCAGAATTATGGTGATAGAAATTAGAGGGAAGTTTTGTAATTTTTTTTTTTTTTTTTTAAAGTAACTTATTCTAGATGTATAACAACTGGTCTGTGCTCTGCTGTAAGAAATTGCTGTTCCTTACCCCTATTTTAATGATATGACCTGGAGAATGCTGCTTTMTTTCTTCCCAGTTGCTTAGCTTGTTTTTGGAACATTGTTCCTCCAGTAGGCTATGGAAGAGGGAGACAGGACGATGATATTCYTGATCTAAAGAAAGTTGATAAGCATTTTGGTTTTATGCTTTGATGTATTTCTGACGTGTGGTATGACAGAGATCATGGAAGGTTAGCAGTGAATGACTGCTTCAAGGTAAAGGAGCTGCTGCTAGCTTTGCCTCTGGTTTTGCTATGGGCTTGCTGTGAGTTTAAGGCAGATCATTCAAACTTTGTTATTTTTCTGTATCACCAAAGCAGGAAAAAAATACACTCTCAGATAAACCCAAGATGTATATGTAAAGGCTCAAACTGTTCATACTTTAATAAAGAAATAATTTAAGC